>JAGVVM010008891.1:0-25336 GCA_019149425.1 Psidium friedrichsthalianum
CAGCTGAGAGAGATGGCAGTGGTAATGTTTAATGTGATCATAGTTTGGTGATACAGCCAGTATAAGGCCTTCAGTTCAACACAGAAGAAGTACTTGCATTTGTTTCTATCATACAATTGAACAAATTGACCATCTTGATGGTGATTAAAATGTGAAGTTTTTTATTCTGCTTTCCATGATACATGCTTCGTTCTGCAACATGGAACTTCATGTTGTTGACTGTGCTTTTTGAAATCTTGAAAACTAGTATTCTCTCAACATCACGGCTATAATTATGGTGATGTCATTGTTATTGTTAGCGCGGGTTCTACACGCGTCTGATGTCAGTTTTAAGATTTTCTCATAGTATTCTAAAATGATGGGCGGTAGGGGAGGTGGAAAGGTTTTTTTGTTTGGATTTTGCTGTGACAACTTCTGAGCTAAGCTCCATCATTTTGTTCTAGTTTCTTCCTGTTCTTAGGTGGTCGACGCCAGGGAGTATTAGCGTTGCAAGGTGTCCTTTGTAATTCACTGGACCTGCAGCGTAATTCCTCTTGCAATCTCGAGGAAAAAAAAGAAAAGGAGTGTTTTGGGGGGGGCAACCATTCACTATTTCTTGGGGAGTAATGCATAGTTGGAACTGTTTAATTTCCACTATTTGCTAACTTTTCAGGATGCCAACATCGTTACTAAGTAATCGAGAGGCCGTTGCAAGAGTGAACGTTTATCTGGCAAAAGCAGCTCGTTGTTTTGCTTTCTCCGTCTGCCCTATAAGATTGCTCCTAGTGATGCACGTATGGAAGATCATGTCAAGAAGGCATTTCGAGTGATCAGATAATTTCCCAATTGATGTTTCTCACAGCGCAAGATCAGAGAACCGAATTCTGATACTGGAACCGCATTATCTCTTTCTGTCTTTTCTTAACATGAGGCGGGAAGGAAACTGCCTTTGTAAGCATTCGGCCATGAACATCCAAGTTCGGTTCAGTCTACGTGGAGGGTGGTTATTCGATCGACAGAACTCAACTGGCTGAGGCTGAACTTGAAATCGAACCAAATCGGAGGTTACTTCCTGTTGTGTACGAGCTTAAGTGAGCTTATTGTTCTCCCTCCCCTTCTCACCTGCCTGATTTGGCTCCACAGCCTTGTGCTGCGTAATCTTAGGAGCCTAGAGCCATTGGTAATCAAATGTTATTTGTATTTTCAATACCTTAGGAAGGGTATCGCGAAATAGGGATTTTTTAATGTCGAAACGTTCCTTACACAAATTATGTCCAATGCTTCATTCTAAAGCTCCCATAATAAAAGCAGGGGACCAAGAATTTGCAACTAATTAGATTTGGGCAATATTAGAGACTAACCGATTTGAGAGGCGAATAGTCCAAATCGGTGGACCTATTCAGCATCCGATCTAACCCCGTTACATAATGCCAATTCGTAAATCAGCTTTTAACACCTCTCCTTCGGCTTCCATTTATCTCGGTGTCCACGTCATCGTGCCGACGTACACATTCATGCCCCCCCTGAGCTTCATGAACGGTAGAGGACCAAGTAAAAACAAGGGAGACAAAAACAATCAGTCATTGAATCATGCCAACGACATATACCAATACGACTACGACGGACGACATCACACTCCCATCACCATGCATGCAGAGCGCGGGAACCATGTGTTGGGGATAAGAGCCTTATCCGCCCATCTTCCCATCACCTACGCCTTAGGTGCAACTCATGATCTCGTCCTCACATCCTAACTAAACGTCATCTTCAACAATCGTTCCAAATCCCCATCGACAGAATCGCCCCGTTAAGAGGCGGTGCCTCGGCTTCTTGTAATGTATACGGTAGGATGTACAAGATCGGCATAATTTACGGAGGGCATTCGAATACACCGCCGTCCTTGAAGTATACCTGTGCGTGCGAATTCGTAGATTATATCTTTGCACGTCCTAGATTATTACGATGAACACCTTGACGAGCACAAGTTTGGTGGTGGCTATATCTGCGACTTCCAAAGAGTATTTGGCGGAAGTGTGAAGCATACCACTATAGCTGTCAAACAGAGAGTCGATTGGATCATCAATGGTCTGGCCAAAATAAGCCAATTTAATCCATGCCGATCCGATCCATACTCACTAAAATCCGACTCGACCTATATTTTTAAAACCTTCCATATTTAATCAAATATAGGAATGTCATGTCCAAATTGAGATTAGAGTGCGGAGTAGGTGAGTACAAGATCGAGCGAGGGTAATGAGAGAATGAAGAGAGTCGTAAAGTGAGTTAGATCTAAGTAAGTTGTAAACTCATTTATATCCCCTCGTTGTATTCATACTATATTTAAATTTATTTACGACGCATTCACTGAATGTACTAACCATGTACCAATTCAGCCGATTAAGAAATGATTTTATGCCTTTTTTTGACAAACGAGAGGTGAATAGGAAGGCGTGAATGTGATTGCATGCATGTCACACCCCACCACCTAAACTCGGAAAGGTGCAAATGCAATGCGATGGATGTATCATCCGGCGCGGAGGGCGAAGAAGGAGATAATGGAAACATCATCCAATCACCCAAACCTCATCCTTCACCACAGGAGTTAGAAGCTCTCCTTCGCCGCACCGTCCCTTTCACTCTTATCTTCTTCCTCTTCCACCTCCTTTCTCCGGGATCGTAAAATAATTCATTGTGGCGGTTCGCGCGCTATAAATTCGCCGCAGACGAGGGTCCCTTGCCACAATGTCGACCGCTCCGGTTAGCAGCTGGTGCGCCGCCTCCTTCTCCCCCTCCCAATCCTCTCTCACGAGAGCTTCGCCTTAGCCCCTCTCTCTCCGCCCGCCTCGCCTCTTCCTCCTCCTCCTCTTCTTCAGTCTCTCCTCCGACCCTCATCCGCAACGAGCCCGTTTTCCGGAAAAGAGGGGAGGAGTCATCAACCCCACTTGGGTATACCCCTCTTCTCTCTCTCTCTCTCTCTCACACCTGTTTATTCCGCTTAGCAACCATGCATTTAACAATGCACTGCAACAGTATATTAGGGGGCGGTGGACGGGACAAAAGTTGGGACGCAGTTTCGTACAAGTTTGATGTGTGGCTTTCTGGCTCTCTTTACACATCGGTTGAGTCGGCTGTCACGCACTGGCAGCTGATTCATTACTGTTTCTTTCCTCGCGCGAACGAGGTTTTGGACGACACCGGCTCTTTTTGCGCCACCAGAGCGAAGGCAGGGCGTAGGCGGGCCTAGTTTCGTATGTTTCTCTCTCGCTCTACTTTTTTTTTTTTTGGGTTCCTTGACCGGTGCCGATAGGGACAAACGGTGCGGGGAAATGATTCGACACACATCCAATCAACCGTCACCTTGCAGACTCCTAACTACAAGGAGTTAGAACAGGGAGGAGAGAAACGTATGGCCATGTCAAAGAAGATGAGGACCTTTTGCCGCGAAAATTTCAAGCCACATGTTATAACCAAAGCATACGGCACCCCGACTTGCCACCTAAAAACCCCCGCATATTACTTCCCTTCATCACCTTAGTTGACCTCAGTTTCGTTTGGAGCCTTAGGAGGCTGAAAAGATAGACTTGACTCAGACATGTTATAGAGCGCGATCCGCAAAAAGCCGGTGTTAATTCTTACGCATCTGATTAGGGTCATTCGGTATTTCCGCCTCGAGCGATTCGTGTTGATTTCGATATCCGACGAGAGATATTTCTGATTTTCCTATTCTGCAGAGAGAGGACATGGGAAAGGACTATGACGAGGGCCATTGAGGCTCTCAAGAAACTCCTCAGGTTTGTTCTACCTCAACTGTTCTGTTTGAATTTCCTTCTACTTCTGTTTTTTCTGGTCCTGTCTGAACCCTTCAAGGCTTCGTCAGTTTATTTAGCTTGTGAAGTGTATATGCACTATAAACATACAGCGCTATTATGTGTATACACACATGTTAACTGGCGATCGACCGTAATGCCGGCGCGGATTTGGTCAGTGAACATATGCTAATAGGGTCTGTGGTTAGTATGCTCTTAAGGTACTAGCTAGTCTCGCCTTGAAGCATCAAAATCCTCATTGATTCGTTTCGAAAATCGGGGAAATATGTGTCTCGGTCCTATGTAACAATTATACGAGTGTCCCGAGAGTACAATTTGACGCTCTTCTCACTCGAATATATGAACGGATCGGTTGTGATTGCGCAGTGAGAAGGGGGACCTGAAAGCCACAGCAGCCGTGAAGGTGGAGCAAATAACAGCGGAGTTGCAAACCGCTTCCGCCGATGGCAAGCCATCCAGCACCGTCGACAGAATCAAAACCGGCTTCACCTTCTTCAAGAAGGAGAAATACGAGTCTGTTCTTCTTCCCTCACTCTCTCTCTGTCTCTGCACCTCCACACTATAATCATCGATTTCCGAAGTTCATAGGGTTAAATTAATCGATGCAAAATACTAGAAAGATGCGATTAAAAAATCGGTTTTGTAAATCATACGGCAAAAGCTCATTGCTACTTACGGTATGATCGACTCGTTTACCAGTTCACATATACAGTTTGATTTCCATGTGCTAGTCTAGATCAATATTAGTTTCTATTTGGGTGTGATGTAATCACCTGCAACCATTGCTGCTTCCATTTATTCTCTTCCCTTCCAATGTGTTTCAGAAAAGAACCCTGCTTTGTACGGTGAACTGGCCAAGGGACAGAGCCCAAAGGTAAAATTTACTGAAACTAGGATTTACTTCGCGTTTTCGCACAAGCATATAATGCGCCGGAAAATGATCCATCTCCTAGAGTTGCGATGATATTTGAGCAAGGCCTAGTGTTCTCCTAGAGTTCCAGAAACAAGGATTTACTTCGCGTCTTCGAATGTATAGATGCACTGCTAGAGTTGCGATGATATTTCTCACGAAGATTGCACGGTGTATCTTTATGCCGCAGTTCATGGTGTTTGCTTGCTCGGACTCGAGAGTGTGCCCATCTCACGTGCTGGATTTCCAACCAGGAGAGGCTTTCGTGGTCCGCAACGTCGCCAACATGGTCCCTCCTTATGACCAGGCATCACTTCTCCTTTGAAACAAAATAAACAAATGTTAATCATCAATTGTGTCCAGCAATCCTGATTCATTTCCAAGCAACGAATCATCACGCCGTCTTTGTTATTCATATTTGCTTAAACAGACCAAGTACTCCGGATCTGGATCTGCCATCGAGTACGCAGTTTTGCACCTCAAGGTAACTCTCCATTCAAATTTGCGCTCTCCTGCCGACTTTTCATAACTGTAAGAGGGGAATGCGATCAAATTTCAAGGTAGTGTGTACCAAGAATGAGGAATTCCGGAGCATATAGCCGACTAATGCGCGCTCTGTTTCCCCTGCTTCCAATTACAATGTGCAGGTCCAAGAGATTGTGGTCATCGGACACAGTGCCTGCGGCGAATCAAGGGTCTGATGACATTCCCGTTCGACGGAACCACCTCCACGTAAGAAACTAGCCCTCCCCTAAGCATTGCTATTGCTACAAAGAGTCGCCTAAACCGTTCAGGAGGGATGCTTTATACTGAGTTTTCCTGACTGCATTTTGACAAATGACGTCCAGTGACTTCATAGAAGATTGGGTCAAGATTCGGTCTGCCGCCAAAGCTAAGTGAACTCACGACACGGCGGGGCTCCCCTCCCCGAACTATGCGGACACTGTGAGAAGGTATTCTTTCGCCCCTATCTCAAAGCTAGCTATTCTTAGGACAAGTGCCGGTTCACATGGTAGGCTCGATGAACCTGTTCTTAGCAAAAAGAGCTGAGTAAGAGTCGTGACAAGAACCTTACGTGTCAATGGAGAAAGCCGAATTTTCGCTTAAGAAAGCTACTTCATAAGTCAAAAATGATTATAACAGTAGCTAATTGAGAAAAGCCACTCTGTTGAACATCCAGTTAGCTGAGCTATTTTTCTAGTCAATGATGTCACTTCCCGCTCAAGGCAGAGAGAGTGTTCGATTCTCCGACGGAGAACGAACGACTTATTTTACAGTTCTCGTTCTCATGAATGTTTCGATTATTGCAGGAGGCGGTGAATGTCTCACTTGGGAACTTGCTGACTTACCCTTTTGTGAGAGAGGGGCTGGTGAACAAGACCTTGTCACTGAAGGAGGCTACTATGACTTTGTTAACGGGGCATTTGAGCTCTGGGGGCTTGATTTTGGCCTCTCGCCACCACTCTCTGTATGAACATCATCATCGACCACATTCAGTAGCGACCCCGTCTTTATTCCCTAAGCTAATTCTCACTTCCCCACCCCGCCACCCTCCCACTGCTACCCACCCTCGCTTCTGAAAATGTACCCTGTACCATCTTCTTTCCAATAAATATTGGGCGTGTAGTTTCTTTTTCTTTTGAGAATTTGATGATTTAATGAACTTGGTTACTTAGTTTGATTCATATGGCTATTTTTCCTTTTCTTTCTCTTGTTTGTCAGATGAAAGATGTCGCCACGATTTGCATTGGAAGCTTTAGGGAGAACTAGAGACACGCTTAGAAGTCACTCGTTCCCCTGCAGAGAGGAGGTTCTGTTCGTGTTTTTTTTTTCTTTTCATGCAATGACATGACCTGGGCTATGTAAGATAAACCTCCTTTGCATGCGTTGGTGGTTCAGAATCTGAATCATTTTCATTAGCCGTTTCTTTTACTCTTGGCATTTAGAGTCCAACATCCAAAGTCCACATAGCAAATGAATCGCCGACAATCTGAATATTTGATGCGCAAAGGGAGACAGGATGTTCAAGTCGCTTTCCAGAAGTATTCCTTAAACTCCAGGTCAAATAGATTCAGAGCTTCTATGTGCAAGAATACAGAACTAGAGTGTGCTTATGTGGAGCCACGAACAGATGCCTCGATGAACAGTTAGTCGGTTGCCATGTCTAATTTTAGCACGTGAAAAATCCAAGGGTCTCCCTCTTTATTAAGCCAGTTTGCTGCATTAGAGGGATGGGTGTCTCAATCTTACTTTGTCATCACCAGGAGGTGCTTTGGTTATGTCGAGTCACATTTCAGGGATGCATCTCTGGTCTAATTGGCATTCTAGACTCTCTATTTCTGCAAAAGTATACTGTCCTTCCTGATGACTGATAGAGGACTCCTATAGTTGCTTATTTTATAAAACTGCAATAAAGACCATCACCTGATGATAAAGAAACCAAGATTAGAAATAATTTTCACTTACACATGACGATTTCAGTCTTCTGATGCAAGCTTCAACAGTTTGCTAGGAGAAGAGGCATCTATTATGGTTATTGCTCCAGCTCTATGCTCCTAATTCAACAGATAGGCCAGCAAGAAAAATACCCCTGATGGAGTTAATAGGAAGGAAGAGAATGTCCATCTAGAAATTCCATCATGCTAAGATTCATCTCTAAATCGGATTCAAAATCCCCAAAACAGGTGGCGGAATACTCGTCTTTGCTCGTCAACTCCGGCAGGTCCAATGTCTCCTGGGATTCCAGACTCCTGTTGTCCACATTCATTTCCAAAGACCCGCTGTTGCCTGCACAAGATGAAATAGAATTCTGATGTGTTGAACTCTCAGAAATGCGCAAGATCCTAGATTTTGTCCTCCTGACTTGACAACTTTGCTTTTTGATCCCCAGCTTTTTGCTCAAACAAGTGTTCCAGTAGTTCTTCACTTGATTATCCGTTCGACCGGGCACCCGTTTCGCAATCAAAGACCACCTAGTGGGGGAAAAATGGTTTCCTCAAGTTAGTGTTGACATCCCAGTTTGCTGCTACACATTTGCATTGATTTTGACACTGATATGTAACAAAATTGTGCACGACTCAGTCTGTGATAAGGATGGGAAAGTTTGACTAGAGAAAAGAGTACGAAGAGAATGGTATTAACATTTGCTTGTACTTCACAATTTACCTCCCTATTTTCCATGCAGAATTTCCTAATCCTATGAGATAAATGTTCCTTGTCTCCATATAAGGTTCTGCCTTATGAGTTGCACCATATCAGAGGGACCACACAACAATGAGTCCAACCAAGAGTTGTGCTGAGTAACAGATCTCTAGTGAAACAAAGAACAATCATGACGAGAATCTTCTATCTGAATAACAACTTTTACAATTCAAGTTTTCCTGAGGTTCTCGAAGCTGAATAAATGACTGAATAGGAATGCTTAAAAGGAGAAGTAACCAAGTTAACCTGTTGCCCAACAAATTATGGAGTCTAATGATGAGGTCTTCTTCTTCCTTAGTAAAGCGATCTCGCTTGACGTTTGGGCTCAGGTAATTCATCCACCTCAACCTGCAACTCTTGCCGCATCTTCTCAAGCCTATACATCACAAAGCCATTGTGGTTTGCCCATGAGTTCTTCTTGAAAAGACAGAGCAAAACAAGTGAAAACATTTCAAAGAAAGCGGAGGACTTTATTGCTAAAACCTGTCCTCTTAGCTATGGAATTCCACTTTCCTCTCCCATGTTCCGTTACATAATCCCTGAGGATCTTGTCCTCTTCCACAGTCCACAAGCCTTTCTTGAGTTGACTCCCTCCTAGTCCTCCATCTGCCTTTGTCATGTCTGCTTCTTCTTTTTCTCTTCTATGGTTTAAGAACCAGGAAGAAAAAGGGTTGATCGCTTTAGCAACTATGCTTCAGTATGTTATACCCTTTTATAAGCTGAAAGAGGGTTTCTCTGTGTTGTCTGTTGCAGTAAAAGGAAAAAAAATTAGAAGTGGAAAAACAGAGGAAAGAAGACATGGCCAAAATGATGATAATGAAAAAACTTGTATACAATTTTGATTTCTTTTTTCGTTGGCCCCCGCTTTGAATGTTTTTTTTGACTTCTCAGGGATGATAGAGTGGAAAATTAAATCGCAGAATGGATTGTCTGGGCATTATATATGTTTGCAGCTTTGGCCCACATCTCAGAGCTGAAACGTGTGCCATTAAAGCCTTTCTTATTGCATAAATTTTTGCTGAATCGCGTGTTAATCGATAATGTGCCTCATATTTCCTTTCAGATGGCCTTTGTGCAGGCTTCCAACCATAGCTTTGGATTCACTCCACTGTGCAGTGCTGGAATTCTCCAACTATTATATGACTTGGAGCAAGATGGCAAAAGTTCCAAGGGCAAATATTTGAAATTTCTGAAGGAAGTTTCAGCAGTAGCCCGAGAGTCTAGGGGGAAGATTTTTGAGAGGGCAGTGTCACTGTTGCTGAGAGTAAAAAGTTAAAAGAGCCATTCATTCATACCTGCAATGATCCTTGACGGTCGAAGTAGGTTGGGGTGGTCATAAAATCCAAGGACAGGAGACACACATGACCCATGGAAAGTCAGACCTGCAGAGGGAGGAGGACCATTTATCTGTTTTCACCATCATCGCCCGGTAAAACTATTTATTGTGCACCACTCGGCGCCACGTACAGTTATCAATCTCTTCTTGGTCCTTCATGTCGGGCTCGATAAGGTTTCATATCATCTTTCTTGGAGGTTCTTTCATTGGTGAAAAACAACAATGACTCGAAGGAAAAAGAAATGCTTGACCTCTCAATGCCACCAAGGTGAAAAGCCACGATTGGCAGTCAGGAATTACTGATATGCTCCCGTAATGGGGTTCTCAAGCTCCTGAAATCCCAAGCAACCAGAGAAAACAGTAGTACACTCGACAACGAGGACAGTCATTAGACCACAATAAGAAGATCCAGGTGAGATTACTAGGATTTATTAGTTTCTCTTGACGCAACAATACACAAGCCCGTGTGAGATTGCCTTAACTCCAGCATTGAGTTGCTGCATGATAATTGGAAGATGTACATCGACTCCAAGGAATCAAAAGATGCATACCCGAATATACGGGAAAATGACGGTAGGTGCTTCAAAAACCAGGGATGGTGATTCTGGTGAAAGACTTTTTTGAGCAAAAAGTGTACTGGCAATATAACCATGGCAGTGATCCAGGTTTACTTTCATGTGCTCCGCCTCACATGTGATTCCCACTTCACCTTCTTGATTTGCCAACGCCCAGGTGGAGCCCCCAAAATATTACACAGTTTCTGCTTTCGATCGTGCATTGCAATTCCGACCCAAAAAAAAAAAAAAAAATAGTGCATTGCAATTTGCAGGCATTTGCCTATGTTAACTTCCCACTACCAACTTTTTCAGATGGCGATCAAATTTTCATTTGCCACACCAAAGATGGATGAAAAGACACAAAAAAAAAAAAAAAAGAGAGAGGAAGGAATAGCCACATGATGGTTTTGACAACAATCACTGCCTGCCTGCTTGAAAAATGCACTTAAGTCTTTGCGGGTATTGAATCTTGATATATATGCTTTCCTGTCCAGGCACTCATAACTTAGGTTCCTCATTCGAAAAGGGACAGTTCATCGAACTGCAAATAACGAGCACTAATCTTTAAGTTTCAAGCATAAAAGCTTCCTACTTATCCATCCGCAACTTCTTATGACAAGTCGGTCTAACTGTGCCCATGCTGTCCATTAGGCATCACCAAAGGAGGAACAGAAATGGTCCACTTGCAAAGACAAGGTCTGAAATCAGAGTAAATGTTTGTCCCTTTGCACATCAATCTCTTACCAGGCTTACTTGGTCTGTTGTCGGCTTCTGCATTCTTTCCAGTTTAGCATTCCCCATTACACTGGCAATGGCAATTGTCGAGTGGGCTAAGCTTCTTGTCTGACCCAGGTATTGTGAAATATGGAAAGCTAAGCTGTATAAAATGTCATAATCGCATTTTGGTATTACGTTGGACATATTCTTCATAGATCCCTAAATACTCTAATAAGAATAGAAGTGTGCTACCGAGAACACGATATGAAGAAAGGACGAGGTCGGCCGAAACTTACGTAGGAGAAGGTAGTAAAACAAGATTTAATGAAGTGAGAAATAGAATTACGTACGATCTATCTTAAGACGAAGTGAAAGAAAGCTATCCGCATTATAAAGGAGGGAATTTCCTATGTTCCAGAATGCCAGGTTTAGTCATTTCATTTATTTATTTATTTTTATTTTTATTTATTTCTATTTATTTTATTTATTTATTTATTTTTGGTACCCATATTTTGATTTTATTTTTAGTATATTTTAAGCTTTTCGCTTCGGATTCATCGACCGCCGACCCCAACTGATTTGGGATAAAGATGATGTTGATGTTGATGTTAGATTTTACAATTTAGGCGGCATTCAGCACAAACAAGGGATATGTACAACAAGACTTAACCAGAAAAAGGGCAGATGCACAAAAATAATGGTATTCCCCTTTACATGTACTGCACAAAACTGCAATTTTGAACCATTTGGCTTATCATGTTTCGTCTGGTTTGGGTTCAAGGACAATGGGGATCTTCTCTTTGTGATCACCTCGCAAAACTTCCACGGTCACCTACATAAGAACATCCAAGGTTCGATAAATACGACAGCCTGCTAAAAGTTTGACGCAGTTTTAATTCATGCAGCCACAACTCTGATTTCTGACTCATCATGCAAGATAGCTATCATTCATTTAGCATGCACTGCCAATAACAAAATCGAGCAGCTCATAGAGCACTTACCTTATCACCCACTTTACACTGATCAAGAATTCTGTACAAATCACTGCCATTAGTGACTTTTTTTCCATTGACTGATGTTATGATGTCACCCAAAATAAGCCTACCATAGGAATCACGTTTGGTTGGTAGTAGACCCTACCAGATTAAAACCAATTAAGATTATATGCATCGAAGAAGAGCCTATGTCCCAATGTAACTAAACTCGTGAAGAGAACCAGTATGAAATATGATGCCAGAAGAAGATCAAGCATACCGCTTTGCCAGCTGGTCCATTGGCAGGGGCATCTAGCACAAGCACCCCGCTTACACCTAACTGCTCCACAGATTGATCGGGTGCAAACTTAATACCCAGAATTGGTCTTGTGACTTTGCCGAACTTCACAATCTGATCGACAATTCCACTTACCTGGATCAATAAATTTGCATCGATGACTTACTCATAAATCAGACAAGAATTGAATTATGCCAGCATTGACTTCAACGACAGAATGCATACTGCAACAGACTCTTAAGGATATACAATTAAAATCCAAGTAATACTCACAGTGTCCACAGGAATTGAAAATCCAACACCTGATGAAGCACCGGATGGAGAGTATATTGCTGTGTTAATTCCAATCAGGTTCCCCGAACTGTCTAGTAGGGGGCCCCCACTATTACCAGGATTGATTGCAGCATCCGTCTGTATGACATCCTGTATCGGGCGCCCAGTGGCAGCAGAACTGATTTCTCTGCGAAGGCCACTGCAAGAGGAAGGAGGTGAAATGAAAGGAATATTCACTTTAAATTTAGAAAATTCTCTACTTGTAACTTGAGACACATGCTTGGCCCAAAGAGAAAAAAAAAAAGAAAGAAAAGAAGTGGAAGCATGCATTTGTCTTTCACGTTCTCTGCCTGGTTTCTTCTTTAATTCCAGACTTCGTCCACGTACAGAGAAACAGGAAACAGCTGATTCCACAAACATTCCCTCCAATTTAGGAGAAGATTTTCTTTTCAGCTTAAAAGAACTTTATATCACTATTGGAAGCTAGACTCAACCGTAATTGGCAAAAATATAACATCAAAACTGCCAATGATCCAGTCAGGCTATAGGGAGAGTCAATGATCAAAAAGCTCCTTGATTATTTTCTTCCCCAAGAATCGATTAATCTTTTAGTCTAATTACCCTCCAATAAAATGTTCACAAAACCGATAAAGACTCTCCTTCATTTCAGTACCACTAAATCAGATTAAGCACGCAGGGTTTCCTAACTCCGAAAACTTTGTGTTTCTATGCAAGTTATCTCCAAAAAAATATACAAGAGAACATGAAAGGCAGCATGAACAAACTGAAGATGCTCGTCTTTAACATTGCGAAGCTCCTTCTCACAATATCATACCTTATAACACCAGTGGTGAGAGTATGGTCGAGTCCAAACTGCAAGAAAACAAACATCATATCAATTGATTATTTCCACAAATAAAGATCATATCTGAACCAAATTGAACTCCACACAATCCTCTTAAATACCAGAGCCAAGACCTAAAGTTTGCCACACCTGTCCACCACGTTCATGCAAGCAATAACTAAACTACATGAATCACTCAGCCTCCAAAATGACAATAGCAAGAAAAAACTAGGTGCATACTGTGAAGACATTCAAAAGTGAATGAACTATATTTTCACACAAAAGAATTAGGAATTATCAGATTGAGGCGGTACGAAGTTTAGGTCTCCAATATAAGCATCTGAAATTTGCCATAACGCTAGTTGAAAGAAACAATGCATATTATTCAGATAAGTATCACACATACATGGGTTGTAAAGTAATTATACGAGATAAATGTTCTTGAAATGCCCATTTTTCACTAGGAAAGGAAAACGAAAATCATTATTCACACCTAGAGCAAAAATCATGAACAGGGACAATGAAAACACTGTCCGAATGGAAAAGTGAATGTCCATGCTTACAGGGTTGCCAATTGCCAAAGACTTTCTGACCAACAAGCAAGTCTGCAGAGATACCAATTGGGATTGGTCTAAGCTTGTCCTTTGGTGCATCGACGCGCAACACCGGCACATCCTTGTCCTGGTCAAATCCAACAACTCTTGCATCGTATGTCGACTGATCCCCAAGTGTGACCCTGTGGGCAACTAGAGCCAAATTACACCAGAGAAAGACAACGGAAGCTATCAGATTGATCCATTAGCATCAGGAAATGGA
Source organism: Psidium friedrichsthalianum (assembly GCA_019149425.1). Taxonomy (NCBI): domain Eukaryota; kingdom Viridiplantae; phylum Streptophyta; class Magnoliopsida; order Myrtales; family Myrtaceae; genus Psidium; species Psidium friedrichsthalianum. The sequence continues at coordinate 13,733 of JAGVVM010008891.1, forward strand.
TCCAACAAGATGGCCGCCAGAGTTCCAGTTGACAGACGTGTTCCAGATGAAGCATGACAAGGGGGGGTTCTATTCCATAGGCGAAGAACTCATGGCCTAGCAATGAAACTGTAATGTATCCATAACCGCTTTTGGATCAAAATCAGAACATCTCACCAGGAAACAGACCTAGGAATCTAGGCTTTAAAAATTACAAATAACTAGGATCGTGCATGAAAGCAGGTTCCAATAGAGATGACTCGTCAAATAAACAGAGAGACATCAACAAGCAGCTCCATGACTATCTCACTGGTACAATTGATTAGTGCATTGTATCCGGTAAGCACCTTATCTCCAGTTAACCGAACATAGATGAGGGCTAACAATACTCTTTTATTTACATTGCCCGACTAATAGGCATGTAGGAGTTGCTGGAACTAGCGGCAACATTCAAAGACCAGTGGGAGCACAAGCGGACTAACCTGAGATCAGAAGCGCCCCGAATCACGTGATAGTTGGTCACACGTGACCCTCCTTGTCCCACAAGAACCCAGACCCCGAACCTTGCGGCACTTCCAACACGTCCAAGGTGAAGGCATCCTGCCTAAACCACAAAAATCCCATCAAGCCATGCAGCAATCAAAAGGAAGCACGCAAAAGAAATAATTTTTATTTTTAAAATAAGCAAAGCACGAACGGTGGCGACTAGCAGTGTGCAGGAACTCTTAAAGACAGAAAACCTAATCGAGAGATCGAGAGAGACAGAGAGAGAGGTTAAGGGCCCTCACTTGACGGCGAGGTTGGTGATGTAGACGACGGACGGAGTGTTCTCCTGGAAGAGGCGGACGGTGGCGAGCTCGTCGGTCTGGAGCTTCCTCGGTGGGGTGACGACGAAGGCAGAGGCGGGGTCGACGTCAGCTACGAAGAGGGAGACGGAGAGGGCGATCGAGGTGCAGACGAGGAGGACGGAGTCGAGGGCCGAAGCGAGGGGGTGGCTCTTGCCGCAAGGGGGAGGGTGCTCCGCTGGAATCGGAGGAGTTCCACCGTCGAGGAGTTGGGCGGAGGAAGGAGACGACGAGGGAGGACTTGTGGAAGGAGAGGATGGAATTGGAGGGCTTGGGGAGGTGGCCGCGAGAGCGCGAAAAGGAAGAAAAGGGTCGAGCTACGACGGAGGTGCAGAGCAGAGAATGGGAAGCAGCCGCCGTTGCCATTTTTTCGGCTTTCAACTTCTTCGGGACACCTGGCTGCCGGGAGAGGATTTGACTCTCCGGTTAAGTCCTTTTTATTTTTATTTTTTCCCCCACTCTTATTTGTGATGGAGCTACGTCCAGAGTATCCCCACAAAGTCAAAAAGCAAAAACCAATAATGGACCAATGATAATTTCATCATTTTTGTTGACATATGTCGAGTACCAATGGTGCGTCGATTGTCGGGAGAGCACCGTGGAACTCCGTCCAGACTGTCCTAGAGAGTTCAGGCGTGCATCCAAACGGTGTCGCAGCGTGCAGCCCCCTCTTCCCTCCCTCTTTCAAAATCAAGTCTCAGCCACAAGAATCCAGGCTCTTTTTTTAATTTTTCCCCCTTCTTTTGCTCATCCGCTACAGAGATATATCTGATCAAATGCGTGCGAATGTAACGGCATCAGATGAAAAGATGGTTTATCGAGTCATGAAACCTCTGGAACACTTTGCCCCTCAAGCATCCAGAGAATCCCTCCTTGATCTAATATTTAACCCGAACAGCGAAGAAAGAGGTGGGTCCACCGGGGAAGAGAAACGAAAAGCATAAAACTACAAAATCTTCTCGAGGGGTCTCAATTCCTTAGGTAGGCAGTCGAAATTTCCAGCATTGACGTCGGACTGCAGCATCGGTCTTTTCCCCGTCTTCCAAGCCATTCCCTCGGCTAGGTGCTCCTTGTTCGGCGTCAGCATCATGAAATTTGGATCAGCTCTCTGGTAGCTGCAAAGTTTGGGAATCGAAAAGAATGAGCAGGTTTAGTTTTCGTCATTAATACCAAAATATATAATGTTATGCCCATTTGATGAGAAGGACTTCAAGGGAAGCTGCAGGCATCGCCCGTGAATCCTCATGCAAAGTTGGGGAAATTTTGAAAAAACAGTCTCGTACAAAGGTTACAAACATGTCCCCGAGAATAACTCAAACCTGGCTTCTCTTAGATGCTCGACACGGATGCCAAACCCACAGGAGTTCGATCCAGTCAAACGATCTCGAGTAGCTGCAGGATGATGAGAAGATTCAGTCACAACAATAGATCGACGGATAATGTAATAATGCAGAAATAGAGGTCATTTCATGTCCAACTGAATACAAGTTTCGAGCAGCTATCCAACTTCAACAATCTATGCAAGATCTTTGTAAGCCAACATTCCATTACCAATGTTGAAAATCCTATTTCCCACAATTGCTATTTTCAAGGACTCTTGACTTTAAGGCCATTCTTGAATGGAATATTTTTTGCTTCCACCGATCACCAGCACGGACCTATCACTTTATACCTATACCAAATCAAGATTGGACTGGTAGGGAGGGGGAAGGAGTCGTTTTTTTTGGTTTGGTTGTTTTGTGGGTGTTTGGGTGGTGGGGGCGCGGGGGGCAATAAACCAAAAGAACAAATCTGGTGAATATACAATTCACAAGAGTATTCCATCCAGTTGAAGTATATTTAATTGGGGGTTAGTAGGTGAGTATAATTGAAGTTAACAGATTTTGGGCATCTCTCATGCTCTATAATAAGAGCCATCTTATGCAGGTTTATGAAGCTAATGATAATAATGTAGCTTTTGAATCTTTCCTCTCTCCCTTTCTCTCAAAGATCTTAGCATAATTATAATTATAAGAGCCAATCCATACAAGGAATAAAGCTGGTGAAACCAAATGAAAAAGGTAACCAAAAGATAGGGAAATGGAAAGTAAAGGAAGGAAACCATGACTTAAGCGCGGAGAACTAGAAATCTTAGGAGCAAAGGAGTAACTAGAATGCTACAGTAAAACCAATGAAGGAAGAAAGGTGGGAGATGGCAACTTGAAAGGGAGGAGAAGGGGGAAGGGGGGGGGAAAAAAGGGGGGGAAAGGAGGAAGGAGGAAGAAGAAAGGGAGAGGAAGGAGGGAGGGGGAAGAGGAAAAGGGGGGGGGGGGGGAGGGGGAGGGGGGAGAGGGGGGAGGGGGGGAGGAAAAAGGGGAGGAGGGGGGAAGGGGGGGGGAGAAAAGGAGGGGAGAGGGAGGGGGGGGGGGGGAGGGGGGGGAGGGGGGGAAGAGGAAGGGGGGGGGGGGAGAGGGGGGGGGGGGAAGGGGGAAAGGGGAAGAGGGGGGAAAAGGGGAGGAGGGGGAAGGAAGGAGGGGGAGGGGGAAAGAAGGGGGGGGGGAAAGGAAGGGGGGAAGAGGAGGGGGGAAAAAAAAATAACAAACTCTAGCATTTAAAGTACCTTGTTTGTAATTTCAAAACAAAGTCAATATAATTTGTGATCCCCTACCAACTTCATTTTCCTTCAAGAGGGGGTTCTTCACCTGTTCAGATATAGCACTGTCAGAGCTTTATGGAACAAAGCCATGCGATAATAGGTGTCATCAGTGTATACAGCAGGGATCATACCAGGAACAGTAACAATTGCAACAAACCAGAAACAATAAAGTGTTGTGATCTTAAGTACCATATCAGATTGCAAGTTCACTAGAAATGATGACATAAAGATTTTAACACTAGCTCAGAATCTCCACAGAAAGCAAGCTAATCACCAGTATCTGCCGAAAAGGAACCAAAACAGCACAATCCGCTATAATGTTCGAACTCAGATTTACCATACATGTCTGTAGCTGCCAAATCCATGAAATTTCTTTACTCCTCCTGCCTGTCCTTCTTCTTTTTCAAACAGCGGCCGCTCCATAGCCTCAATTGCAGTTATATACAGTATGGGGTTCTTCATTAATTGGGAGATTCAACATGATAAGGGTGAGTAGCTGCTCCTTAGCATTGCTTTTTATTTTGAACGCAGTAGAAATCTTCATATCATTATAAAAATATATGTAGCCTGAGGCAGCTAAAGTATAAGTACCCTTAGTAACTAATTATAAATTCCATATGTGATGAACACAACAAAGTACAATAAAAACAGCATAAATGACTGAAAGTAAAACTCGATGAAACACGAAATTACCTACACATAGGATGCAAAACAAAGCGACCCAAAAGTCTGGAAAGGGAAAAAGTGGCATACCCTTTCTCCTGGACCACCACGTGTTAGGTTAAAATGAACGCGATGAACTGCATTCCAAGAAAAGTGAGACGGATCATAGCAAACTGTAATAACATAATCTATGTCAAGCATGTATAAAAGGAAAAAAGATTCACGCTCATTCGAACATGTAGCGCAGCGGCACCTTGCCATTTAAAACTCCTGCAATAAGAACATGCCTAAGTTTGGATCAAGAGTGTTCGGAATCTTGATAGAGTGCTTCAACAACCTCAAACCATCTATCTAAAGGTCCACATTCTCATAACCTTTTTTTTTAGGAGACAACTGAAAAAAGTGCAGACTAACATTAGGAGTTCTCAACACTCCATCGAAGGCGCCCTAGATAAACTTCGGGCATAGTGATACCTGCGGCACTCTTTGAAGCCCTTCAAGATTAAAATGAAGGAAGGACTCAAGGACTGCGCAGATCCTCCTCCCCATAGCCCCCCCCTATAGCACTCACTCCAGTATCTAAGCAATCTCTTATACTTTGCATATGTTCTTCTTTTCCCATCTCGGGTACAAGTAGCAATTGAAAAACAAAAAATGGTGACATCCCTAAGCATCTTAAACATTCAGACGATATTTACTCATAGCTCTCAATCCACATTCGATAATGCATATTTAATGCACATGACATCGCCTCCCAAAAGAGTTGTTAAGACAATGCACATCTAACTCTGCCATATAGATCTGATGATACAAACTACACTCATGCATATCTGCATATGTTAAGACTGCACAATTACACAATCATACCCATGCCTACTGTCAGCGCTTCACACCTACTATTGATAATATTTTTCAGAGAAAGAAAGTCTTTATTAATAGCTCCAGAAGAATAAGCATACAGGACTCTGATAGGGCAATGGATGCTAATGCATTACAGCTAAATGCCATCGGTTCATGCTCGCTGCCATGATATGGCACGGTCTGCCAGCATACTTTACCACGATACGGTAAAGCAATACCTCTGTTCACAAGGGATAATGACAAGTCAACAGGCTAATATATCTGCCTGATTTACAGTATCTTACTTACCTATGTAAAATGTCTCACATGATCAATTAATTGACTTCCACCCCCTAGCCTTAACTACATGAACGAAGCCTTACCATTGGTGCCGCTCATTATATGCCAGTCCAGCAGTATAGTTCTTCCAATTTTGCCTCACCAGCCATGCCAACGTCCCTCGGCAACTCATCCATTCACTAGTATTAGATGCCAAAAATCTGTTAATTGACCCATACTTCATTTCAGTAAGCTGCCACAAGAAGTATCCCAAGCTTAAGAATGCAACTTCTTTACAATTCAAATAAGCGCTAAGACCTCACTATTAAACAACTTACAACCTCCTTCTAGAATATTCCTCCCTGCATGAATGCCAAGAGGTGATATAGTATAGCGCATGGTAATTGAGGCCAAGAGAAGATGTAGACTTAAGAAGTCATTCTATCAATGGAGATTACTAGCCATATTATCACATCCTTGCGCTTTAGTCAGTCATCAGTTTTCTAGATGATGGAACTATCCCCCAATCTTCACACCAATCCCTCTGACGTTCCACCCAATCTTAAGCGCCAAGATCACTGCAGCGATAGCGAGTAAAATGTTTGTACTAGTAACAATGACAGATCGAATGTTGTTAGAGGCTTGACCTCGCCATGACAACCAATGAAAGAAGTAAGTCTAACCAGTGATTACTTGTTCCGATTTTAATAACATAAAAGGCTACAGACCACAAAACAGTGTCTATAAATGTCGACTGCGAGCTGCCATGCGCTTAGGCAAAAATTTAAAGGTGTAGTGCCAAAAAATGAGGTCGATGTCTAACAAGGCCGTATGGCATCCAAAGCTGGACCACCCAGTGCCGACAAAAATTTCCTAGACCACCTATCTCACAGCCCATGACACCATAATCTTCTGACAGATAGCCCTCCTGCTGGCAGTAGAAAGCAAGCTACGTCAATAGAAAACGAACCAATGCGGTTTAAGCAAATTAAGTAAAAATGAATTCACATAGCATCGCGAAGCGCGCTTAATAATAACCGACATGATTTGGTTACGCGAACTTAAACCTCCTTGCCAATAGCAAAGAGCGCAAAGGCTGCCGAAAGCTCCAACCCAAATCTACGGATAGTTAAGCCACATCGACCTCACACCTGCAAGCATCCTTCATGGCATGCAGCAACCACAGCAACAACTTGAGCCTCATAATTGCCTATTAATGGCCGAAGGGTACAAACACAAAGAACTAGTGCATCAGCATTAAGTATATATTCAAATAATTTTTCTACGGATCTTTTTTCTTTTCTCTTTTTAGAGTTGCCATACGCAAAAGCTCCCAATTGAACGTATGAGGATCATCCACATCCACTAGCCTCTTACAGAGACCATAAAAGAAAGGCTAAACCATTAGTATTTTAGAAAATATCCCTCCATAATAATGAAGCCATAATTCACAGCAACAAAACAATACACCTACTGCCAGCGAAATAGTGCATTCCTACAATTCTTGATACATCTTCTTTGTGATCTAAATGCGACCATCGAAACCTGTAAAAGTCAAGGAAACAAGCACACGACCGCAGCCAGCCAAGCGAAGTCCAGCAGAATCTTAGCACATTATAGTGATGTAACATCCAGCAAATAAAGTTTAGTGAATAAGGGAAGGAGTACCGTATAGCCCCACCCAAAATCAACACATGAGCGATCATCAATTGGGCTTTAACATTACTACTTGTGCCTGAAATAGTCTAGTGCATCATCAAAATAGTCCTAAATAAAACATGGTTAAGAGCAAGCCCTTCCCAAATAACAAATTAGTATGCAGCACTCCAACACTCCTAGCTTTATTATGCAATACCCATAAAGCATTCGTCATTTTTCAAACTGATCGAATGATTATCTATCCAATATTGAAGTTAAAACAGAGAAAGTTACACTAGCAGACAGAAAAATTCATATATGAAAGAGAAGTAGAATCTCCCAAAAGCTGCGAAAAATCCACTGCATGCAAGCTAGGCCGAGTACAAAGACAATCTCTGCACAACAACGCCTTTCTAAATTTTATGAAAACGTAATCAACCTATAAGACCTGCTATTAATATAATCTAGCCGTCGTCGCATGAGAGCGATAAACAAAATGCGAATACAAAGTGCTGAACTGCCAGCGCCTCTCATAAGCTGGGGGGAGGGGGGGATATAGAATCAAACTCTCAAACATATACGCCGCAGGGAAACATACGCCAGCTCGCTATCAACCCCGTATATTGCAGTGCAACTTCACATTGATTGGAAAATATAGACCAATCGACGAGCCGTCGCAATCAGAGACTTCCCCAGCTGAATTTTCCTTTTCGTGACGATTCTTCGCTCGAGGCCCAAACATTGTCAGCTATAACGAAAAACATAGAAATCACACACTTCAACGTGAAAAAGGAGCCACCGGCCTTCCGCATATCGCACCGTACAGTAGCTCAATATATAAATAAATAAATAAAATAAATCCACCATAGAGGAACGAGCGCGCTTCCATGAAAAATTCGCCAATTGCCCCCCGACCAACCAACAACAGACCCCAAGAAACTTCAGGAAGTCGCCACTGCCGGAAACACGAACTACTTTTCACAACGAGCAGTCGCGAGCGAAAGCGGAAACGATCGCGCCCAGAGACCTGCTAGCTGTGCGGCAAGAGAGAGCGCGAAGCTCGAAGAGGGCGAGTAGGCACAAGCCCACCACCCGGCGGCGGCCGCAGCTGGCGATTCCTTGAACAACCAATTTACCCATTTTAGCTCCCCTTCTCCACACTAGCTACCTGCAGCTTCCCGCGATGATCGCGTTAGGATTTTTCTTCGGTTAGCGAAATAGAGAGACAGCAGAGAAATGCGAAGAAGAAGAATACTACACTCAGAGCGGGATGCACCATAGAAAAATAATCGCTGCGGGCGAGAAATTTCTAGATTGGGCAGCGCGGAGGAAGCATAAGAGATACGACAGCCCGCGCATCTCGCTGCCCTAGCCACTACATTCAGGATCTTTGCAAGAAGAAACGCCCGTTTCAAAGAGCAGACACTAAACAGCGGCGACAGATGACAGCTGACGTGCAGCACTTCCCTCGAGACTTCTTCCGGCGGACTGTATGGTGCCTCTCAAAAGGACGCCCAAAATCCCTTTTTTGCCTCCCCTAAAGATAGAAAGCATTAATTATAAGGGCGTAGCATGAGCAATAGTTACCGTTTCAGAAATCAAAGTCTTTATGTACCCGTCCAGTGTTGATTTTTCTACTTGCTCCTCAATCTGTAGAAAGTTGAATTATTTCTATTTTTGCCTCCAAAGCTTGATTTCTAATCAGCAAAAATCGATTAATAACGGCTGAAAAATTTTTATCTAAAATATCATTAACACAAAATTTACTATAAAAACATTACGAGCTAGCCCAAAATTGTTTCTCCCCGTCATTTCTTGAAAAGAATAATATATTATTATAAAATGCAATATATATTTATTTATGTACCCAGCCAACTATTAGAACAGACCTCAGCGCATAGATTCTCCTGGTGTACCGGGATGCGGCCCAATGCGCCCGCTGAATACTATAGGTGCCATGCCGGATCAATGTCCCCCGCGTAAAAGGCCAGGGCCAATAAGTTTGCGCATGTGCCCGCTCGGATGATTCCGCGCAGTGAGGATCAGTGCGTCTAAGACAATGGGCCAGTGAGCAAACGGTGTGCGGTAGTAATGAGTAGTGGCCAACGCAAGCGTTAGGTGTTGGATTCTTTCTTTGAGCATGGTAAATAAGTGCTTCCCGCGGGCCAGTAAGCTGACAGACGGTCGGCTTGCAGTGCCGTAGGTTGTTGGTTGGCCCTCGCGTGCTTTTTGCCCTAGGGCGCATGAGCTCACTACAGCGTGGCGAGAAGAGCGATGCGTTGTGCCGCGTGCGTGTACGGCAGAGCAGTAATGTGGTGGTTCGGTGATAGGGAGGAATGAAGGATTGGCAGATAGCGGATGTGGATGGCGAGCCTCTGCGTGCAATAAGATCGCATGCCAAGAGTAAATGAAAAGAGGGAACACTTGACGGGAGCAAAAGTCATATTTTTGATTTTTTATTTTGTCCACAAGCAACTTCTTGAGCTTAAGAAGCGATTTTATATTAACTTCTGTAAATCTTCGCAAAAAGATAACTCAAAAGTACGAAAATTTACTTTAAAACCTCGTAGAAATTCCTTTGAAAAGTAAAATATTTATACCAAATAAGATTTCAGCCCTTCCAGTACATAACACTTACTCGGAGCAGAATTTTACTTCTAAAAATGGTACCATAGACCATTATCCTAAATCTTACTAGGCAAATCATTTATGTATATATTTTACAAAGTTGAAAAGCGCGAGGGATCTAAAAAGAAAGAAGAAGCTCAGCAGGAGAGGCTATAAGTCGGTCGAAGTAACCCATGCACATTGCGACACCCTTGACACCTGAGCGTTGCCATCAAGAAAAGTCGGCGGCTAATTGCCCCGTCTGCCCGTGGCTTTTAGGGGTGAGCACCCCTGGATATGCTAGTTCTAATCAGACCTAAATTAGGCTGTAAGGTATTGTTAGCGATAGCCACGATGGAAGCTTTTATATGCGATAGCTTCAACGGCTATTTAAATATTTTAAAGTCGTGCATTATTTTCAGCTGATTATTAATAGAGTTACTAATAGCCATGAAAGTTAGGGATAATCAGTTTCAGGTTCTTTATCAAATTTTACTAGAAACCATAAGAAACGTCTATCCATCCGTCGCGCAACAATATTTATCATCTGTTATAGGGCAACCCTGCCCATCCTACTCGCTCATACCTTCGAAGACTTGAAACCTACCATCGTCACGATGTTTTAAGACGCCAGCTTCTTGAGTACTTCGGGAACTCAGCTAATTTTTTTTTTTCCATTTTAGTTTAAGCCAAAATAAGCCAAGCGAATGCTACGACATGCCCATAAGTAATGCAGCGGTTAGAGGTTCCACACATGTTACATTTAGCATTAAAATCCAACCCGCTTGCGCCACATATTACTCCTATTCGAGAGCTGCCGAATCTAAAAAATTCTATTGCCTAGTGCCTCTAGATCATACACTCATCTATAGACGCCATCAGAACATTAGCTAAAGGATATTGTGAAGACGTATAATAAAATATTAACAAAATAATTTTATTTATAGGCCATCCAAGCGTTCAATAGCGACAACTTACCTTTATTTGAACAGGTCATTTAATTTTTGAAATCTGGAATACTATCTTATTTACACTTAGAAACTTGAAACCGGAAAGCCGATTCCCACATTGACGCTGTCCCGTTTCAGGTATTTAGAATCATGATCTAACTAATTAAAGTCATTCATTCTTAGACGAAAGCGCTCCTGTAATGAACCGTATATAAGGCCTTGCAATGTGCATTGACTTATTTCTTCTTCAAAAACTCTCAATTATTTTGTGGACAGGCCTTTAAAAGTTATTACTTTTGCTTTTATAACGAATTTGCTAGCCGGTTAATTGCTTAAATTAATACAAAATCCGATGGCGTTCTCGTGTTTAGCGTTTGTTTTAGATCTGTATATCAATCTTACTCCTTCAGTGTAGCCAAAACATATAGAACAGAAAAAAAGTATTTAGTACAGTCACAAGAACATTAAACCGTGGCTGCACTGAAAATAAGCGAGTTCGAAACAATAAATAAACAGAATAATAAAATAAACGTGAACACCAAATAATAAGCGATTTCTTCGTCGTAAAGACCCCTATATATACGAGGCGGAGGAAGGTCAACGAATTATTCACTATAAAACAAGTGAATATAAAAATATCAAGCTTACAGACCGACGCACTCGAGCAACTCAAGTAATACTCAGTATTCTCTAGTCCAATTACAATTAATAACGCACTATAGTGCTTTAACCCATAATTCTTAGCGAATATAATATCTCAATCTCCACTCGAAAAGAATTACACAACGGCAAATTCTTACCATAAGAATTTTTAATTAGAATAAAAGAATATTAATATAATTCTCACGAATAATACCAACGCAAAAGAAATCTCTTGCCATGTAGTTCGACGCACAAGACGGGTCTGCAATAAATCACAGTCAATCAATTATCCAGAATCTTAATGCCCATCGAACTGCTATAATATAATATCGTATATATATGTTTAAATGTATATGCTGGCGACCCAACCAATGAATTCCGCGTCCAACTGTCCATGCTATCAAATCATGCAGATCACATACAAAACAAGCCCGAGCCCGTCCATTCACGGGCTCAAATTCAAGATATATTTTCCCCCCTCTCTCCACAAAAACATGATAAATTATAGCTATTGACAAACCAAGAT
>JAGVVM010008892.1:0-19250 GCA_019149425.1 Psidium friedrichsthalianum
CTCAAGCTTGACCTATCAAGCTCAATTATTTAACTTTGTAACATAGGTACACCATGTAATTTAAAGGACTTCCCGGTCATTTTTTTTAATAGTACTACAGAGTAATTCCAAAAGTTAAAAATAGTAACTCGATCAGGATTTATTAGTTTAGGAAGGCCGTCAAGCTTCATAATAGCGAGCTCGAGCTTGACTCGGAATTAGGCGAGTCGATCTTGAGTATATATCGAGTCGAGTCCAAGCCGTTTGCAAATAACTTGACTTGGTTATAGAACTATTTCCACTTGATCATGCATAAAACAAGCGAGACAATGTATTAAAAACCACAAGCTCTTGTTATATATAGGAGTGTTTGACAAGTTCCCCATTAAACCACCTTTGTCATTTACAAAACACCATCTTTCTCTTTTTATGAACAATCAATACATTGTAAATGCTAATAATATTTCTTCATTAAATATGACTAAAAAGTGCCTTGAAAGCACTCGTTAATATGAACGCGATATATCATATATTTTTTAATCGCAAATCCACGAAAATCATTTGAAAAAAGCATAACACCTCAGTTTGACCCAACATCTATTTAATTGTGCCCAGCTTGCTTTACTCCTCCAGACCCCGTTGCCAAAGTAGAATAAAATCTTACTCCATTCTTCTAACTTCTTCTGGGCTTCTCATTCTCCACTCCCTCCCACCTCCAACTATGCATTGGCTTCTTGTTCCAGGCCTCTTGCTTATCCTCATCCTCCTCTCAAAATTCACCTACTCCTATCTATGTACCCCGCTAAAGCTACAGCGCCACTTCGCGAAGCAAGGCATCTGGGGCCCTGGCTACCGTCCGATATTCGGCAACACGGCGGAGATCAATCGCCTATCTGGGGAGGCTCAGTCGAAGTCCATGCCCTTTGACCACAGGATCCTCCACAGGGTGGCCCCTTTCTACCACCACTGGTCCCTCAAGTATGGGAAGACTTTTGTTTATTGGTTCGGGTCGAGGCTCAGGTTGGCCATCTCGGATCCGGACATGATTAAGGAGGTCCTGATGAACACGGGCAGGTCGTACGACCAGATCGGGTTCAACCCGCAGGCCCGACAACTGTTCGGGCAAGGCCTTGTTGGGCTGGTAGGCGAGAAGTGGGCCATTCACCGACGGATCGCTAACCAGGCCTTCACTATGGAGAGAGTCAGGGTGAGTACTGAAGGGAGTATCCATCATCAAATTTCATCGCAACATGCCATGTGATAATTTCATGTGATTTATGAACATAAGATCTTAGTCCTGCACAACTCAACACACTGCACAGTAATACAAAGTACTGCAAAAAAGCAAACAATTGAACAATAAAGTAAAACAGGAGAAGGAAACAAATTGATTTCGGATTTACTTTGTTTGATTGGTAGCACCGAATCCATGGGGAGAGGAGCACATTCCACTATAGATCTAGTGACATAATGAAAATTACAACCACATCAAGGCATTCATACAATTTCAGTATTTCTCAATCCTCAATCACACCCTATAAGTCATACAGTTTTTAACGTTCATAATTTCTGGTGAAACAATTTTTCAATCTCATAAAGAAATTTACAAATCTTACCACATGATTTATTGGATTGAACACCAAAAGCTCCTCTTGGATAAAATTCAAGAAGAAGACCCACTTCCTTATGGAAAAAATTGGGATCCGACATATGAGGCATTTCTTTTAGGAAATATACTCAAGTTAAGAAACCACTCAAACTAGAAAAGCATTTAACTAGGAATCGTACTCAAATTAGAATCTTATTTGGATTGAATTTCCTTTACGGATTCGAACTCAAGACATATTTCCAAGAATCTTCACGTTGGCTCGACTTGAGTCAAGTTCCAATTGCTTCCTTGAATTTGAACTTCGCCGCTGCTCTTCCCACATCCCCTGGTGGGCTTCACCGCCATAAAGATCTTCTAAGCTCAAGCCATGCTTGAACTTCGCCATAACCATTGACCTCATTAGGACACTAACTTTACTTGCACCTTTAATCGCTCCATTAGAATTTGCAGGCATAACCCCATGTACCATAGATTAAGAAAAACCCTCATTTCATCCATATTTGTAAGGAGATTGAACACACAACTTATCAAACTTAGCAGCTACAACAACCAGCTCTATGAGCTCCATCTTGTTACATGCACAATCTCTACAATACCAATTATCTCAAGAGTTTTTTTTTTTATTGCAACTCTACCTTAAGATTGACATAGCCGAAATTTGTATGAACACTGTCACAATTACGCCTACCAAAAACTATTGAAGGATTTTCAAATGTAACTTCTCTGCTAACAACACACGAATTTACTTCGGGACATTGCAACCAATAGACCTTCTCACCTTATACATAGCCTGGGTATATGCACTTTCTTGCCTTCTCATCAAATTTACTATCACTCACTTGAACATAACACGAGTAACTAAATATTTTTAGAACAAAATACAACAACCTTAGTTGACCCCACTTTCTCGGGAGTCAAGCATTTGATTGTAGTCAATGAAGATCTATTCATCAAGTAGGTTGTTGCACTAAGCACATTCAAGGGGACATTCCTAATCATACCAACACTAAGAGCATTTTAGGGGTTGTCTCTAGCAATATTTTGCTCATCAACTGTGCAACTTGTCATTCGTTGGCACTATTGCATTGTATCACTGTGCATTCCTTCATGCAAACTTCATTTAATAGCTCTTAGCAAAACACCATGTTGTCGTTAATTTGCACAAGCTTGATAGCGTTACCAGTATCATGATTTATCAAACCTCTCAACTGCCCAATCTTGACAACAACATCAAACTTATGCCTTAACACAAACACCCTTGTCTTTGTCAAGTAACCATCCTTACTTTTTAGTATGAACGTAACAATCTTCCTCAAAGGAAGTGTGAAAACTTACAAACATCTAAGCGAATTAACTATACAAATCTACATGGTTTCTTCGGCAGTCATAATAAAGTGCATTTTTTGCCATTGCTTAAGTCACAACGCGCGCATATATTCAAGTTCTTTAGCAACATAACCAAAGCTTCGCTAGCCAATGTACCTCAAAACACATATGGTGGATATCAGGCTCTAAAATAGATGCGTTCAACTCTACTCGGAGAAATCTGCCACCATTTCCCATACTCGATTCCTCTCATTATCACCGGGTAACTCGAATGACCTTTATTACTCTACATTCTAAAGTATACCGATACCTAGTTGAATTTAGGGCGCTCAAAGAAATCAACTTCTTTCGAAATTCTGGAACATACGCCAACTTTAGTATTATGTTCTTTAAATTGCCGTACAGTCCTTGGTATTTTGGCGAAGAACAATTGTTCTTCAAACTGCGAAAGTGCATCCATAATCTAAGGTTTGTGCGTTCGAACAGTAACCAGTTTTGCTAACAAGCAATCTGTAAGACTTGCGGGTTCCCATGAAAGGGAAAAAGACAGATTCTTATTCAAAATCTTTCAACTGTAAATGGTTTGCTTCGCCACGTCTATCGCCGAACAGACTTGTCACGACACATTTTCTTTCTTTCTAAGTAGGGGTGGATCCCGGAGATCGTGGCGAGTACCGCCAAGATGCTGGACACGTGGGAGGAGATGCGAGGAGGAAGAGAGGAATTCGAGGTGGAGGTGCTGAAGGAATTCAACGGACTCTCGGCTGACATCATATCGAGGACTGCTTTCGGAAGCTGCTTCGAAGAGGGCAAGCGCATATTCGCCTTGCAGGAACAGCAGATGCACCTCTACACTCAAGCCATCAAGAACGTTTACGTTCCTGGCTTCAGGTCTAATTAAACTTGCTCCATTTCAAGCAATTAACAAAAATTACTGTACTCATATTTTTATATTATCTAAGGAATGGAACATATGTTGCATCGTTTCTATTTGTTTGTAGACTTTGCATCAGTAATTCTTGATCCTATTTCAAGGAAAAGACACGATTCAATGATGTGTCTTTTCTCTAGCTCTCCACTGAAGATTAGACAATTCGCATGTTTTCATTCAATACACAGGTTCCTACCAACTCAGAAGAATAGGGAGAGATGGAGAATAGAGAAGGAAATCCGCCACTCAGTCCGGAAGCTGATCGAGAACAACCTGAAATCAAGAGCGAATCTGTCCAATTTTCTCGCTCTCCTAACATCATCCTACGAAGAAGAAAGGCTAGGAGTGGAGGAAGTCATAGACGAATGCAAGACATTTTACTTTGCGGGAAAAGAAACCACTAGCACGCTCCTCACTTGGGCGCTTCTCCTTCTGGCCAAGCACCAGCAATGGCAGGACCAGGCCCGGGAAGAAGTGATCCGCGTCTGCGGGGAAACAGGGCTTCCGGCTGCGGGAAATCTGAACGAACTCAAGATTGTAAGTTAATCACTTTCCCTCACTGCTCAGATTACTACAGATAGAGACCCGTTTAGTTTTCTTCCTTGGTTGTTTACTGTCTAATAAAGCAAAATCATCGTTTGTCTGATGTGCGTGATGAAGAACTTGTGTGCACATTCAAGTAAGAAGTTTGACTTGTCTCACTTACCTGTTAAGAGGAAATTGTACATGACATGAAGACTATCTTCCAATGTTTGTGTCCACAAGGTATATTATACATGGGAGACTCGGTCCTGGTTAGTTATATAGGTATCGCCTTGCGCCGCGGGCTCATTATTTACTCGGGTCGGCATTATGTTCTAAGTTCACCATTTGAACAGGCTCACTGCTATCAATTGGCATTTTTAACCACTCCATTCGCCTAATTTTTTCAAGTTTAGTCTAATTGAAAAATTAACTCCTTTTTTTTGGAGAAAATTTAAATAGGTAACGATGGTATTGAATGAAACACTCAGACTGTACCCTCCTGCTGTGACGGTGACGAGGCAAGCCTGTAAAGATGTGCAGCTGGGGGACCTTCGTATTCCAGCGGGAACACAGTTCTGCGTGGCCTTCGCAGCTGTACATCACGACCCCGAGATATGGGGAGAAGACGCGGACGAGTTCAACCCGACGAGATTCGCAAAGCCCCAAAAGCACCTGGCCTCGTTCCTCGCATTTGGGCTCGGCCCCAGAATCTGCGTTGGCCAGAACTTGGCCATGGCAGAGGCCAAGGTTGTTCTGGCCATGCTGGTTAGGCGATTTGCTTTTGAGGTGTCGCCTTCTTATGTTCATGCTCCCATGGTTTTTGTGACCTTGCAGCCTCAGTATGGAGCGCAAATCATCTTCAGGAGGACTCATACTTGATTCTGTTTCAAAATTTTTTTTTTGGGACTTCTGTTTGCAACATGGTCGCGTGGTAATAGGGAAAGACAGTTTCATGGTTTTCGGATTAAAGACACTTTGTTTTGTGTCTGTATAATAAAAATGATGTCGTAAGCTTTGGTAGAGCTTTGTAACTCCTTTGTCCTAAGTCAAAGCACGTTGTTTCAAATGTTTCTAATTTGTGCACTTATACACGTTGTCTGGTCTATTTATTGAGCTCGACTATATTTCTCTACATCCGTTATTACTTAAAAAGACTTAAGAGAATGGACACGTGAGGATCATGTAATTAGCAAGTGGAGAGTGCTGCGAATCATATTTGGGGAGAATTGAACAACGTCGGTTTTATATTTATCATATGAATTAAGTCCGGTCCTTCACTTTACAATGGAACTAATATAGTCATAAACTTCGAGTAAAAATTGTAATCAACTCCTCTTGAGCAAATATTATCTGAAGTTTTTGTTGTGGCGGTCTAGTCATTGTTAACCGTCTTATGGGTCACTCTGTTTCTTACTTTGTGTAGAAGCTGCAGTGAAATGGATGGCGAGCCCACTGCTGAAGCAAACTCAACATGGTCTAAGCTCAGTTGGAAGAGCATGCCGGTGACTTCCAATACGACCAAACCTAAGCTTCAGCTGCTCCCCCATCGGTTCTTCGCTGTGCAATTTCCCGCGACGAAGACGGTGTGTTTATGTTGCCAGTTACGGTTTTGGGAGGGAGGAGTGGGATGTGCCGGAATTGGTGACAATCTCACAATCATGCCGCACTGCCACAACCGCCACCACCTCCCCTCTGTTCGTCTCCCTCTTTCTCTCTATCCGATATAGGACTATCAAAGTAACAAATGACAACCTTATAACCAAGGCTGTTTTAAGGTACATATGAGGGAGACTTATTGGCTTAAGCTCGCTTTTAAGTGAAGGCAGATTCAAAGTTCTTCAACCCGTATCCTAATCTCTCTCTCCATATGGACCATGATCATGGCTCCTCCATTCTTCACCCCACCGATCTAAGGCTCCAGCCGCGGATTCTGTGATGGTGGTCAAACGCTAGTGCAGTGAATGCAACGTCATCTAAAGCAGTGATAGGCGTGGCGGTAGCGTGGTGGAGCGGCGGAGGCAGTGAGGAGAGCTAAATAGGAGGGAGGGAGGAGGTTCAGCCGAACAAGGATTCCTTCCATAAAGTCTATCTTGTAAATTAAAGTTCACATGTTGCCACCCGATTGCACCCGAACCCTTCTCGAGTTGATAATCTCCATCCTACGAAATCATTTCCGAGATCAATATCTGAAAAGTGGTAAATGTTCGACGTACTAAAGCCGGTCGGCAAAAATGGTGCAAAGAAAGGTGAGAGACTATAAAGGCAACATTAAAATGGGACAGATGAGCGGTATAATGCGTCGGATCGGCTTTGCAACTGGCTCCTGCGATACAGAATCAGTTCCATAGTTTCGAAACATATGCAACTGGTCATCGATTAGCTGTTTTGTCTCGCAAGGTTCTCATTCAATTTAACGTGCATGGTGCGCGGTCCATGTTCCTTTCCAGTTGACCATCCGAAGTCTATTGCCTTCATTCAATCTTGCCATCACTCTGCACTCTTATTTTAGTTTGGGTATGAATTCTCCTAAATTGAATTAAATGCGTCGTAAATGAGTTAAATTGGTTTATTTGAATTCGACCATTTATTACTTGACCCAATCCATCCGTTTGACCGGCTTATTTGCTTGGCGTTAGACCTATCGAAATGGGTCCAAAGCCCATTTAATAACCCACAAGCATCTAAATGGGCCATAACAAACTTCGAAAGCCAACATCAACATAATGGGTCTACAAAATAAAAATGTCAAAATAAATGGATCTACAAAATAAAGATATCAAAACAAGTGGGTTATAAATGGGTCCATTGTGAACCCATTTAGAACTCACTTAAGAGAACCCATTTAAGAGGCCTCTACCCTTGCATTATTAAGAGATCCAACAATTAATAGGATTTTTATAAATTCTTAGAATTTTTAATTTTCTTGAATGTCTTTATAATTTTTAATTTTATTTTGTTTTATTTTATTTTATCTTTTTCTTTCTTTTCTTTTTCTTTTCTGTCGAAGTCAGGCAAGGGCCGCAAGACAACACTGATCGGCGAGGGTTTCGTGGCCCTGCACACGGCCAATGAGGGTCATCATCCTCGCCTAGTGATCGGTGAGGGTCAATTTAAGCTTTTCTGAACTCTTCATATGCATGAATATGTCTACCTCATCAACTTAAGTTTTTGAATTAAGCTTTCTAACTGTTTCAATGGACATCTAAATTTAAAGTGAATTTTCCATCGATAGATTAAATTCTGGATTTATTGCGAATATAGAATGTGACGAAACAGGATAGATTAAGTTCACTTATTAGAAGGTGCTCTTTGTTGCTCTCATGTGTGTTAGCAAAGAAACCTTCTCTTTTTAAAGTAAAAAAAAAAAAACAAAATTTACTCTGTTCCCATGTCATTATCATGCGGAGGTCAATCCTTTTTCCATCGATAATGCGAGACTCAAGACTTAATTCCGGAACATAAGACTTCCTATATATAGAAATGGCCTTTTCTTTTCGGCCAGCAATATAAGATCTTGTTACAAAAGGTTTTAATTTTTAGAGGTGTAATCGACTTGGGTCGGGTCATTACATGCTAAACTCGGCTTGTATATCGATAGCCGAAACTCGAGTTGAAGCTCGATCAAATATCATAACATAAACTCGAACTCCACTAACATAAAAATAAAAATACTTAAATTTGACTGGACTATAACAAACTCGAGCTTAATATTGGTGAACTCAAGCTCGACTTCGTAAGACACTCGAGTAATTTGAGCTCCGCTAGAAAACCCGAAAATAAGTGAGTTGATTTCGAGTAATCATAGAGCCAATTGATTATACATAGTACGAGCCAACAACTAAACAAAGAAATTTTGTCATTTACAAAGCGCGTGCGTGCACACACACACATATATCTGTCGTAATGCACAATCAATGTAGATGCAAATTTCTTTTTATAAGTTAATATCACGGAAAACTCCAAATTGATACATCTATGATAAATTTAATTCAAACTGGTACATTTGTGACAAATTTATCCACCGTTAGTTTTTGTTAAATTTAACATTAAATTACTGAGTTGGATGGCATATGAGTGCACCAATTTGGGTTTTTACCTTCTGTTTGTCACAGATATATCGATTTAAGATTTTTCATGGTAGTAGGCTAATTTAACGAAGGGTAAATTTGTCACATGTGTAACAGTTTGGGATTTTTCGTGATAAAAAAAATTAGTTTATGGTAAATTCGTCATAGATGTACCAGTTTAGGATTTTTGGTGGTTAAAAAATTAGTTTGTGGTAAATTTATCACAGGTATACCAGTTTGAGGTTTTTTGTGAATAAAAAAATAATTTGGGATAAATTTGTAACAGGTGTACTTATTTGAGGTTTTTTTTTTTTACAATATTAACCTTTTTTTTATTAGGTTTAAAAAGGGGCCTTCATGACCCAATAAAATATCTATATTTCTCTCAAAAGATGAAATTATTTGGAAAAGCATGACACCATGTTTGGCCTTTCCTTTCCTCTATTTAAAGATGCACAACTTATCGGTATCTTACTCCGAGCTCTTCAACTCCTCCTTGTGAACTTCGTCAGTCTCCATTGTCACCGGAACTATGCTATTGCTTCTTGTTGTGGTCCTCTTGCTAATCCTCATCCTCCTCTCAAAATTCACCTACTCCAATCTATAGATCCCGCTAAAGCCACCGCGCCACTTCTCCAAGCAAGGTATCCGCGGCCCCGGCTACCATCCAATCCAAAGCAACACCGCCGATATCAAGCGCCTGTTCGTGGAGGCTCAGTCAAAGTCCATGCCCTTTCACCACAGGATCCTCTGCAGGGCGGCTCCTTTCTACTACCACTCGTCCCTCAAGTATGGGAAGACTTTTGTTTATTGGTTCGCGTCGAGACCCAGGTTGGGCATCTCGGATCCAGACATGATCAAGGAGGTCCTGATGAACACGGGCGGGTCGTAGAAAAGGTGGGGTTCAACACGTAGGCCGGGTTGCTGCTCGGGCAGGGCCTTATTGCGGTGGTGGGCGAGAAGTGGGCGTTTCACCGGCGGATCGCCAACCAGGCCTTCACTATGGAGAGAGTCAAAGTGAGTATTGGAGGCAGTGCAAAATGTTGAATAGTCATCGCATTACATTCCATGTCATCATTAGACGCGATTTGGGAAAATAACATCTTAGTCCTGGACAACCCAACACACTGCACGGTAATATGAAAAAAAAAAAAATGAGAGCTTTACTCCTACCATACTAACTTTGATGGTTGAAGTTTTTGAAGCAAGCCACTATGCCTCTAGTGGTAAAAGAGGTAATGATGCAAATGCAATCTAAAAGGTGTTGGGTAAATGGCAGTAAGCAAGCAAAGCAGAAGCTCTGACCAAAAACAAAGAACACAAAGCAGAAGCTACTTGTCTGTTCTTCAAATTGTCGTACCGTTCTTGGCAATTGGACGAAGATCAACTGTTCTTCAAATTGCCTAGGAGAGCATCACACCGGTAAGGACCCGCACATTCTACCAGTAACCGGGTGTATTATAAAAGAATCTGTAACACTTGCTGGTTCCCATCGAAAAGAAAAAGAACAAATTTGCATCGAGAATCATCGCACTGTGAATGGTTTTGTTCACCACGTGGATCGCTGAACAGACTTCACACAATGCGTTTTCTGTCATTCTGAGTAGGGGTGGATCCCGGAGATCGTGGCGAGTATGGCCAAGATGCTGGGGACGTGGGAGGAGGTACGAGGAGGAAGAGAGGAATTCGAGGTGGAGGTGCTGAAGGAGCTCCATGGACTCTCGGCTGGCATCATTTCGAGGACTGCTTTCGGGAGCAGCTTTGAAGAGGGCAAGCGCATATTCGCCTTGCAGGAGCAGCAGATTCGCCTCTTCTCTCAAGCCATGCGAAGCATCTACATTCGTGGCTTCCGGTCTAATGAACTTGCTCCATTTCAATCAGTTACAACATCACTATAGTCACATTCTTAGTTATCAGTTACAACGTCACTGTAGTCACATTCTTAGTTCTTATATGTTTGCATATAGTACTAAATATGGAACCTATGTCACATCATTTCTACTAGTTCTGTGGACTCTGCAGTGAAACAAGCATCTCCTCTCGTGGTTGATCTAGTCAATCAGTAATTCGTGATTCTTTCTCTGGAAAAAGACGC
Organism: Psidium friedrichsthalianum; assembly: GCA_019149425.1. Lineage (NCBI taxonomy): Eukaryota > Viridiplantae > Streptophyta > Magnoliopsida > Myrtales > Myrtaceae > Psidium > Psidium friedrichsthalianum. Next base: position 10,533 of record JAGVVM010008892.1, read on the forward strand.
GATCTAATGATTCTGTCTCCTGGTCAATGCCCCCTAGCTTTGCTTGGAATCTTCATATGCATGGAAGATCAGCCAATCACGTTTCATTCAATACACAGGTTCCTACCCACTCAGAAAAACAGGGAGAGATGGAGACTGGAGAAGGAAACTCGCGACTCGATCCGGAAGCTGATTGACAACAGCTCGAGATCGAAAGAGAATTTGTCCAATCTCCTCGCCCTCCTAACGTCCTCGCACGAAGAAGAGAGATTAGGACTGGAGGAAGTCATAGACAAATTCAAGACATTTTACTTTGCGGGAAAAGAAATGACTGGCACGCTCCTCACTTGGGCGCTCCGCCTTCTGGCGAAGCACCAGGAATGGCAGGACAAGGCCCGACAAAAAGTGATCCACGTTTGCGGGGAAACCGGGCTTCCGGCTGTGGAGAATCTGAACTAGCTCAAGATAGTAAGTTAATCCTCATCAGCCGCATTACTCTAAATAAGGCCATTTAGTTTTCTTCATCAGTTTTTTACTGTCAAATAAAGGAAAAATCGTCGCTTGGGCTGGCTTCTTAAATGAAAAGAACTTAAAGGTTTGAAACTCCATCATCAAATGTCCAGGACATTACGAGGATGAGATGGTGGTAACTTGATAGTCTGATGTGTGTGCTGAACAACTTCTGCGCATATTCAAGTGAGATGTTTAAGTTCTCACTTACCTATTAAGAAGAAATTGTGCATGAGTCATGACAGGGAGACTAATTTTTCTTCCAATGCTTTTGCCACAAGATATATCATGCCCATTGTATTTAGACTAAGCTGCGATTAATTATATATGTACTGCCTAGATGGCTCTAATGCTTTAAATTCATTATTTGTACAGGCTCACAGCTATCAATTGACATTCCGCTCGCTATATTCCCTAACAACCTATTTCACTGCTCTACTAGCCTAATTTTTGAAAGTTTAGTCTGATTCAGAAATCGACATTTTGGGTGTTTTGATAGAAGGAACAGGTAACAATAGTATTGAATGAAATACTCAGACTGTACACTCCTGCTGTGGTGATGATGAGGCAAACCTGTAAGGATGTGAAGCTTGGAGACCTTCAAATTCCAGCAGCAGAAACACAGCTCTGCTTGTCCATAACAGATGTGCATCACGACCCCGAGATATGGGCCGAAGATGCGGATGAGTTCAATCCGGCAAGATTCACAAAGGCCAGAAAGCACCTGGCCTCGTTCGTCCCGTTCGGGCTTGGCCGCAGAATTTGGGTGGGCCAGACCTTTGTGCCATGGTTGAGGCCAAGATTGCTCTGGCCATGGTGGTCCAGCGATTTGCTTTCGAGGTGTCGCCATCTTGTGTTCGTGCTCCCATGCTTTTTTGTTACCTTGCAGCCTCAGTTTGAAGCATAGATCATCTTCAGGAGGACAGATGTTTGATTTCTTGTTCTTTTCCTTCCTTTTGTGTCTGGACTTCGGTTTGCAACATAGTCACATAGAATGAGGGAAGACAACAGTCGTTATAGCCTTTGAACAAAAGGCACTTTGCTTTGTGTCTGTATCATGACCCAAAAGTTCTGAAATTTGACAGAGCTTTGGAACTCCTCTCGTGTGAGTACTCATCCCAAGAGTTACGTACATCATTGTATAGAATACATGACATGCAAATGTAAGCTCTCTACATGTCAACGACCATGAAAATGTATTCTAAATTTCGTGAATCGCCACTTTTAGGTGTATGAATAACTATGATCAATCATTCCTCAACCGTATGTTGTAAATGTACCCTCCATAAATCAATACACGATCATCTTCTCTGGGAGTATGACTATATATTAGAACAGCAGATATCCTACCACAATGTGAGACCAATATCTCTCAAATCCAATGAAGTGAGCCACTTTGATTGAATCTTTGAAACTCTCCCATACCAAGGATACAAACTTTATATCTCCCATTTATCATATACATCTAATTGTAGTCTCGAAAATCGGGGTAATTAATTTCTAAAATCACATGTGATACTTATTACATTGTTACATTCAGCAATACATGTTAAACCTTATACATGCTATTAATAAATTACACTCTACACAATGTGTATGGTTATAAATGTGTGAGCTTGCATCTATATTTTAAAAATCATAAAGAAATACAAAAAAAAAATATAAAAAAACACCCTAAAAATATTATACATATTTAGGGTTTCGTACGTATGTTCAATCCTTAAAAGTATTAAACATGTAAAATAAATATGCCACATTGTAGAGCATGAATATACGAGCATGCTTATACTAAGAACTCCCAAAATGAAGTAGACACACACCTTCAACTTGGTTTTCTAGTTGGTTTTCTCATTGACTTTTGGTGTGATGATGTGCAATTAGGCGTGTTTCATTTCTAGGGTAACTAATTATGAGAAGTTTGAAGAAAAATAAGGAAGCGCAAAAATGGGTAAATTAGTTTTCTCTCTCCTCTCTCACTTTATTTATTAATTTTTCGTTTCCTCGCTTCCTTTGTATTGTTCTAAACGGGATATAGATGGCACTGCTCTTGTTTATTAGCAGAGATAGACTGTTAAAGTTTAACTATGCGATAATCATCCTATTAATTGCTAAAAAAAGGTTTTTCCCTTTCTGTAGGAGTGGTGGACGTATGAGTGCATGGGACCATCCGATCGTCATTCCCAACTGGCACCTTGGGATGTGGGGGACACGACATCGTGCTGTCATGTGGCGAGTATGGAAGGAAGGTGGTACGGGATTTCTTTACTGGGGTGCCAATTTCTACGAAAAGGCGACGGTTCCTAGTGCTGAGGTAGTTGCTTCGTCTTCGTCTGTGGATGATTTGTCGTTCAACTTCAAAATGCCAGCAATATGTTTTCCATGCGTAAGTGCCCTAGTTTGTCGTTGCGCAGATAGGATTTAGGCACGGTCTTGCACCTGGTTATGGCGTTTTATACTACCCCGGCGAAGTCTTTTCATCTTCCCAAAGAACCAGTTGCTTCAATTAGACTTGAGCGCATCCTCAGTGGGTTGCCGGTGAGGCAAAAATACAAGTTCTTAGAGGTGCCATTGGGTTGACCCGTGGCTTGATGGAAAGCACTTTTCCGGATTTTTTCCAATTTAGGATTTAAAAAAAATATTTACCAATTTAAATTGAAAAAATTTATTTACCAATTAGGGGCCCGCGCGGCACTAAAAATGCCGCGCGGGCCCCTAATTGAGTAAATTATATAAGTTTCAACTTTAAATTGGTAAATATTTTTTTTTAATATCTAAATTGGAAAAAATCCGGAAAAGTGCTTTCCATCAAGCCAATTATCAACCCAATGGCACCTCTAAGAACTTGTATTTTTGCCTCACCGGCAATTAATGAGGATGCGCTCAAGTCTAATTGAAGCAACTGGTTCTTTGGGAAGATGAAAAGACTTCGCCGGGTAGTATAAAACGCCATAACCAGGTGCAAGACCGTGCCTAAATCCTATCTGCGCAACGACAAACTAGGGCACTTACGCATGGAAAACATATTGCTGGCATTTTGAAGTTGAACGACAAATCATCCACAGACGAAGACGAAGCAACTACCTCAGCACTAGGAACCGTCGCCTTTTCGTAGAAATTGGCACCCCAGTAAAGAAATCCCGTACCACCTTCCTTCCATACTCGCCACATGACAGCACGATGTCGTGTCCCCCACATCCCAAGGTGCCAGTTGGGAATGACGATCGGATGGTCCCATGCACTCATACGTCCACCACTCCTACAGAAAAGGAAAAACCTTTTTTTAGCAATTAATAGGATGATTATCGCATAGTTAAACTTTAACAGTCTATCTCTGCTAATAAACAAGAGCAGTGCCATCTATATCCCGTTTAGAACAATACAAAGGAAGCGAGGAAACGAAAAATTAATAAATAAAGTGAGAGAGGAGAGAGAAAACTAATTTACCCATTTTTGCGCTTCCTTATTTTTCTTCAAACTTCTCATAATTAGTTACCCTAGAAATGAAACACGCCTAATTGCACATCATCACACCAAAAGTCAATGAGAAAACCAACTAGAAAACCAAGTTGAAGGTGTGTGTCTACTTCATTTTGGGAGTTCTTAGTATAAGCATGCTCGTATATTCATGCTCTACAATGTGGCATATTTATTTTACATGTTTAATACTTTTAAGGATTGAACATACGTACGAAACCCTAAATATGTATAATATTTTTAGGGTGTTTTTTTATATTTTTTTTTTGTATTTCTTTATGATTTTTAAAATATAGATGCAAGCTCACACATTTATAACCATACACATTGTGTAGAGTGTAATTTATTAATAGCATGTATAAGGTTTAACATGTATTGCTGAATGTAACAATGTAATAAGTATCACATGTGATTTTAGAAATTAATTACCCCGATTTTCGAGACTACAATTAGATGTATATGATAAATGGGAGATATAAAGTTTGTATCCTTGGTATGGGAGAGTTTCAAAGATTCAATCAAAGTGGCTCACTTCATTGGATTTGAGAGATATTGGTCTCACATTGTGGTAGGATATCTGCTGTTCTAATATATAGTCATACTCCCAGAGAAGATGATCGTGTATTGATTTATGGAGGGTACATTTACAACATACGGTTGAGGAATGATTGATCATAGTTATTCATACACCTAAAAGTGGCGATTCACGAAATTTAGAATACATTTTCATGGTCGTTGACATGTAGAGAGCTTACATTTGCATGTCATGTATTCTATACAATGATGTACGTAACTCTTGGGATGAGTACTCACACGAGAGGAGTTCCAAAGCTCTGTCAAATTTCAGAACTTTTGGGTCATGATACAGACACAAAGCAAAGTGCCTTTTGTTCAAAGGCTATAACGACTGTTGTCTTCCCTCATTCTATGTGACTATGTTGCAAACCGAAGTCCAGACACAAAAGGAAGGAAAAGAACAAGAAATCAAACATCTGTCCTCCTGAAGATGATCTATGCTTCAAACTGAGGCTGCAAGGTAACAAAAAAGCATGGGAGCACGAACACAAGATGGCGACACCTCGAAAGCAAATCGCTGGACCACCATGGCCAGAGCAATCTTGGCCTCAACCATGGCACAAAGGTCTGGCCCACCCAAATTCTGCGGCCAAGCCCGAACGGGACGAACGAGGCCAGGTGCTTTCTGGCCTTTGTGAATCTTGCCGGATTGAACTCATCCGCATCTTCGGCCCATATCTCGGGGTCGTGATGCACATCTGTTATGGACAAGCAGAGCTGTGTTTCTGCTGCTGGAATTTGAAGGTCTCCAAGCTTCACATCCTTACAGGTTTGCCTCATCATCACCACAGCAGGAGTGTACAGTCTGAGTATTTCATTCAATACTATTGTTACCTGTTCCTTCTATCAAAACACCCAAAATGTCGATTTCTGAATCAGACTAAACTTTCAAAATTAGGCTAGTAGAGCAGTGAAATAGGTTGTTAGGGAATATAGCGAGCGGAATGTCAATTGATAGCTGTGAGCCTGTACAAATAATGAATTTAAAGCATTAGAGCCATCTAGGCAGTACATATATAATTAATCGCAGCTTAGTCTAAATACAATGGGCATGATATATCTTGTGGCAAAAGCATTGGAAGAAAAATTAGTCTCCCTGTCATGACTCATGCACAATTTCTTCTTAATAGGTAAGTGAGAACTTAAACATCTCACTTGAATATGCGCAGAAGTTGTTCAGCACACACATCAGACTATCAAGTTACCACCATCTCATCCTCGTAATGTCCTGGACATTTGATGATGGAGTTTCAAACCTTTAAGTTCTTTTCATTTAAGAAGCCAGCCCAAGCGACGATTTTTCCTTTATTTGACAGTAAAAAACTGATGAAGAAAACTAAATGGCCTTATTTAGAGTAATGCGGCTGATGAGGATTAACTTACTATCTTGAGCTAGTTCAGATTCTCCACAGCCGGAAGCCCGGTTTCCCCGCAAACGTGGATCACTTTTTGTCGGGCCTTGTCCTGCCATTCCTGGTGCTTCGCCAGAAGGCGGAGCGCCCAAGTGAGGAGCGTGCCAGTCATTTCTTTTCCCGCAAAGTAAAATGTCTTGAATTTGTCTATGACTTCCTCCAGTCCTAATCTCTCTTCTTCGTGCGAGGACGTTAGGAGGGCGAGGAGATTGGACAAATTCTCTTTCGATCTCGAGCTGTTGTCAATCAGCTTCCGGATCGAGTCGCGAGTTTCCTTCTCCAGTCTCCATCTCTCCCTGTTTTTCTGAGTGGGTAGGAACCTGTGTATTGAATGAAACGTGATTGGCTGATCTTCCATGCATATGAAGATTCCAAGCAAAGCTAGGGGGCATTGACCAGGAGACAGAATCATTAGATCGCGTCTTTTTCCAGAGAAAGAATCACGAATTACTGATTGACTAGATCAACCACGAGAGGAGATGCTTGTTTCACTGCAGAGTCCACAGAACTAGTAGAAATGATGTGACATAGGTTCCATATTTAGTACTATATGCAAACATATAAGAACTAAGAATGTGACTACAGTGACGTTGTAACTGATAACTAAGAATGTGACTATAGTGATGTTGTAACTGATTGAAATGGAGCAAGTTCATTAGACCGGAAGCCACGAATGTAGATGCTTCGCATGGCTTGAGAGAAGAGGCGAATCTGCTGCTCCTGCAAGGCGAATATGCGCTTGCCCTCTTCAAAGCTGCTCCCGAAAGCAGTCCTCGAAATGATGCCAGCCGAGAGTCCATGGAGCTCCTTCAGCACCTCCACCTCGAATTCCTCTCTTCCTCCTCGTACCTCCTCCCACGTCCCCAGCATCTTGGCCATACTCGCCACGATCTCCGGGATCCACCCCTACTCAGAATGACAGAAAACGCATTGTGTGAAGTCTGTTCAGCGATCCACGTGGTGAACAAAACCATTCACAGTGCGATGATTCTCGATGCAAATTTGTTCTTTTTCTTTTCGATGGGAACCAGCAAGTGTTACAGATTCTTTTATAATACACCCGGTTACTGGTAGAATGTGCGGGTCCTTACCGGTGTGATGCTCTCCTAGGCAATTTGAAGAACAGTTGATCTTCGTCCAATTGCCAAGAACGGTACGACAATTTGAAGAACAGACAAGTAGCTTCTGCTTTGTGTTCTTTGTTTTTGGTCAGAGCTTCTGCTTTGCTTGCTTACTGCCATTTACCCAACACCTTTTAGATTGCATTTGCATCATTACCTCTTTTACCACTAGAGGCATAGTGGCTTGCTTCAAAAACTTCAACCATCAAAGTTAGTATGGTAGGAGTAAAGCTCTCATTTTTTTTTTTTTCATATTACCGTGCAGTGTGTTGGGTTGTCCAGGACTAAGATGTTATTTTCCCAAATCGCGTCTAATGATGACATGGAATGTAATGCGATGACTATTCAACATTTTGCACTGCCTCCAATACTCACTTTGACTCTCTCCATAGTGAAGGCCTGGTTGGCGATCCGCCGGTGAAACGCCCACTTCTCGCCCACCACCGCAATAAGGCCCTGCCCGAGCAGCAACCCGGCCTACGTGTTGAACCCCACCTTTTCTACGACCCGCCCGTGTTCATCAGGACCTCCTTGATCATGTCTGGATCCGAGATGCCCAACCTGGGTCTCGACGCGAACCAATAAACAAAAGTCTTCCCATACTTGAGGGACGAGTGGTAGTAGAAAGGAGCCGCCCTGCAGAGGATCCTGTGGTGAAAGGGCATGGACTTTGACTGAGCCTCCACGAACAGGCGCTTGATATCGGCGGTGTTGCTTTGGATTGGATGGTAGCCGGGGCCGCGGATACCTTGCTTGGAGAAGTGGCGCGGTGGCTTTAGCGGGATCTATAGATTGGAGTAGGTGAATTTTGAGAGGAGGATGAGGATTAGCAAGAGGACCACAACAAGAAGCAATAGCATAGTTCCGGTGACAATGGAGACTGACGAAGTTCACAAGGAGGAGTTGAAGAGCTCGGAGTAAGATACCGATAAGTTGTGCATCTTTAAATAGAGGAAAGGAAAGGCCAAACATGGTGTCATGCTTTTCCAAATAATTTCATCTTTTGAGAGAAATATAGATATTTTATTGGGTCATGAAGGCCCCTTTTTAAACCTAATAAAAAAAAGGTTAATATTGTAAAAAAAAAAAACCTCAAATAAGTACACCTGTTACAAATTTATCCCAAATTATTTTTTTATTCACAAAAAACCTCAAACTGGTATACCTGTGATAAATTTACCACAAACTAATTTTTTAACCACCAAAAATCCTAAACTGGTACATCTATGACGAATTTACCATAAACTAATTTTTTTTATCACGAAAAATCCCAAACTGTTACACATGTGACAAATTTACCCTTCGTTAAATTAGCCTACTACCATGAAAAATCTTAAATCGATATATCTGTGACAAACAGAAGGTAAAAACCCAAATTGGTGCACTCATATGCCATCCAACTCAGTAATTTAATGTTAAATTTAACAAAAACTAACGGTGGATAAATTTGTCACAAATGTACCAGTTTGAATTAAATTTATCATAGATGTATCAATTTGGAGTTTTCCGTGATATTAACTTATAAAAAGAAATTTGCATCTACATTGATTGTGCATTACGACAGATATATGTGTGTGTGTGCACGCACGCGCTTTGTAAATGACAAAATTTCTTTGTTTAGTTGTTGGCTCGTACTATGTATAATT
>JAGVVM010008893.1:0-12127 GCA_019149425.1 Psidium friedrichsthalianum
GGATAATCTACTCATAAACTATGCTCTATTTTTCATTGTCAATGTACATGAAATACAATGAAGATCACGACCAATATCCACCGTGTTAACACTTACACAAACTCATACTTTCTCAAGCGATTTTACCATCCTTTATAATTTCTGCATGATGAATTGTCTTAAACTACAGCCTATTGTGAAGATAACCCACTCGTGAACTATGTTCTATTTTTCATTGTTAATGTACATGAAATATAATGAAGATCACGACCAGTATCCACCGTGTTAACACTTACGTAAACTCATACTTTCTCAAGCGATTTTACTCTGCTATATGTTTTCTGCGCGATGAAATGTCCGAAACTGGGGACTATTGCATAGATAACTCACTCGTGAACTAAGTTTCATTTTTCTTTGTTAATGTACACGAAAAATGATGAATGTCATGACCAGTATCTACCGTGTCAACACTTACCCGAAATTATACTTTCTCAGATGATTTTACCCTTCTAATATCATTTCTATGTGAGGAATTATCTGAAACTAGGGCTTATTGCGCAGATAATCCACTCGTGAACTTTGTTCTATTTTTTCTTGTAATGTACATGAAATACGTTGAGGATCACGAGCAGTATCCACCGCGTTAATGCTTACACAAACTCATACTTTCAAAAGCTATTTTACCCTTTCAATATCACTTCTGTGTGAAGAATTGTCTAAAACTGAGGCTGGTTGCTTAGATAATCAACTCGTGAACAATGTTCTATTTTTCTTTGTTAATGTACATGAAATACGATGAAGATCAAGATCAGTATCCACCGTGTGAACACTTACCCAAACTCAAACTTTCTCAAGCAATTTTACCCTCCTATATGATTTCTGTGTGATGAATTGTCTAAAACAAGGTCATATTGCGTAGATAATCAGCTCGTGAACTATTTTTTATTTTTCATTGTTAATGTACATGAAATACGATGATGATCACGACTAGTATCCACCGTGTTAATACTCACTTAAACTCATACTTTCCCAAGTGATTATACCCTCCTATATGATTTCTATATGATGAATTTTATGAAACTAGAGCCTATTGCATAGATAATCCACTCGTAAATTATGTTCTATTTTTCTTTGTTAACATACATGAAATACGATGAAGATCAAAACCAGTATCCCTCGTGTTAACACTTACCCAAACTCAAACATTCTCAAGTGATTTTACCCTCTTATATGATTTCTATGTGATGAATTATCAAAAACTGGGGCCTCTTGCGTATATAATCCACTCGTTCATTATGTTCTATGTTTCTTTATTAACGTACATAAAATACGATGAGGATCACGGCTAGTATCCATCGTGTCAACATTTCCCAAACTCATACTTTCTCAAGCGATTTTACCCTCCTATACGATTTCTATATGACGAATTATCTAAAACTAGGGCCTATTGCATAGATAATCCACTTGTAAGCTATACTCGATTTTTCTTTGTTAATGTATATGAAATACGATGAAGATCACGATCAGTATCTACCCTATTAACACTTACTCAAACTCATACATTCTTAAGGGACTTTACCTTCCTATATAATTTCAGCATAATGAATTGTCTGAAACTATGACCTATTGCTTAGACAATCCACTCCTGAACTGTTTTCTATTTTTCTTTGTTAATGTACAAGAAATACGATGATAATCTCGATCAGTATCCACCGTGTTAATACTTACCCAAATTCATACTTTCTCAAGCGATTTTACCTTCCTATATGAAATTTGTATGATAAATTGTCTGAAACGGGGGCCTATTGCGTAGATAATCCACTTGTCAACTCTGTTCTATTTTTCTTTCTTAATGTGCATGAAATACGATGAAGCTAACGACCAGTATCCACTGTGTTAACACTTATCCAAACGCATACTTTCTTAAGGGATTCTACCCTCCTATATGACTTCTGTATGATGAATTATCTGAAACTAGGGCCTATTGCATAGATAATCCACTCGTAAACTTTGTTCTATTTTTCATTGTTAATGTATATGAAATACGATAAAGACCACAACCAGTATCTACCGTGATAACACTTAACCAAACTTATACTTTCCCAAGCGATTTTACCCTCCTATATGATTTATGTATGATGAATTATCTAAAATATGGCCTATTTCGTTTTTAATGTACATGAAATATAATGACGATCACGACCAATATCCACTGTGTTAATACTTACCCAAATTCATACTTTTGCATGCGATTTTACCCCCTATGTGATTTCTGGACGATGAATTATTTGAAACTAAGGCCCATTACGTAGATAATCTAGTCGTGAACTATGTTCTCTTTTTTTTTTGTTAATGTACATGCAATACGATGGAGATCGCGACCAGTATCTACCGTATTAACACTTACCTAAACTCATACTTTCTCAGGCAATTTTACCCTCCTATATGATTCCTGTATGATAAATTATCTGAAACTATGGCCTATTGCATAGATAATCCACGCGTAAGTCATGTTCTATTTTTCTTTGTTAATTTACATGAAATACGATGGAGATCACGACTAGTATCCACCATATTAACACTTACCCAAACTCATACTTTCTTACGGGATTTTACCGTCCTATATGATTTCTGCATTCATCTAAAACTTTGGCCTATTGCATAGATAATTCACTTGTGAACTATGTTCTATTTTTCATTGTTAATGTACATGAAATACGATAAAGACCATGACCGGTATCCACCGTGTTAACATTTAACCAAACTCATACTTTTTTAAGCGATTTTATCCTCCTATATAATTTCTGCATGATGAATTGTCTGAAATATGGTCTATTGCTTAGATAATCCACTCGTGAACTATCATCCACTTTCCTTTGTTAATATACATGAAATACGATGAAGATTACGACCAGAATCCACCGTGTTGACACTGACCCAAACTCATACTTTCGCAAGCGATTTTACCTACCTATGTCATTTCTAGACGATGAGTTATTTCAAACTAAGGTCCGTTACATAGATAATCCAATCGTGAACTATGTTTTCTTCTTCATTGTTAAAGTACATGAAATACGATGAAGATCACGATCAGTATCCACCGTCTTAACACTTACCCAAACTCATACTTGCACAAACGATTTTACCCTCATAATATCATTTCTATGTGATGAATTATTTGCAAGTGGGTCCTATTGCGTAGATAATCTACTCGTGAACTATGTTCTATTTTTCGTTGTTAATGTACATTAACAAAATCTTTTATTCGTAGATAATCATTTCTAAGCGATGTTACCCTCCTATATGATTTATGTATGATGAATTGCCTAAAAGTCGGGCCAATTACGTAGATAACCCGCTCGTGAACTATGTTCTATTTTTCTTTGTTAATGCACATGAAATACGAAGAAGATCATGACTAGTATCCACCTTGTTAACATTTATCCAAACTCATACTTTCCCAAACGATTTTCTCCTCCTAGTGTACGTTCACGTTTGCTTGTCATATTTGTATATCCATGCTCGCATATTCATGATTGCATGTCCACGTTCGCATGTATACGTTCACGTGTTCACATATGTATGTTCATGTTTTGCTTATCCATGCACCAATTGCCATCCATGCATTCTATCTAAAAAATGAAAATACAAAAAAAGAATACATCACTAGAGCCTTAGGAGTAAACCAAGCCTGAGTTGCCAAATTAGGATGTCCATTAAAATTAAGGTACCGAAAGGGCATTAGTTTTAATTAACTAGTGTAATCAAGTCCCCGAACTCATAATGTTTGGTTCGCATAAGTAATTTAGTTCTCTCGCTAATTTACTTAGGTTTCTAATCGACCTACTAAAAAATAATTAGTGGCGACTCCAAATTCTAAAATCATTTGAACAAAAACCAAAGTTACAATTCGGTAGGGCTTGGGAGAGTCTGCATTAGATTAGCCAATCTAATTAACCTGATAATTCGTTAATCGATGAATTTTCCACCAATCGATCCAAAATTCTTTAGGGTCGCGACAGCTTAGCAACTCCACTGGGAACTGGAATTTTAGAATTTTCGTAAAAAGATGCACTAATTGGAGTACTTGAATATTTTCGAAATTTTGAAAGCCTTAGTGGACTTAGACCAATGAAAACTTCATGGATATCTCGCTTTTGGCGATCTTGGTTGGAACTCATTCTATCGGTGTTATATGCTTTTGCAGAATAGGAGTTATAAAGGTCGAGTGTTTAACTAACCCTTTGTTATGCAGATTGGCGTTTGGAATTGTTCGACTAATTATGCACGTTTTGAAGCGGTGTTTTGATATAAATTGCTATGCATGTACTACGTCTTTTGGTGATCACGACACTTTGCACACACTGGCAATCAAACCCCAACTGCAATCACCTTTAGGTTTACCTTCGATAGGAAAAGGGTGCAAAAGGATCTCGTGATTGATTGCACTTGAGACTTTCGTATTCGTTCCCGCTTATTATCCAGATTAGCATTTCTAACCCACTCGGGCAGGTGCTCTTGGGGGTGAAATCCGCTATATACGGATCGTGAGAGCCTTGGCCATAGGTTCTATACCCTCCATTTTGATTTTTAGAGTATTATCCTCACTTGTCTTATGTGCATGCCTATGTGATTTATATGGTATTTTTTCACGGTGGAGTAAGTTCTCTAATTTTATCTTATATTTATTTTTGGTCAGTCTATGTTTGGTGCCAGTCAAATTCTGAACTTAACATTGTTGTCATTTTTTTAAGAAAATAAAAATAAAAAGATCAAATTGGTGTGCCATTCCTAAAAAAAATAAATGCAAAAGAATCCCTTTGGGAAATTTTGTTAACCAATAAAAGATTTTGTCACATCTTTTCTTAATACTTCAATGGATACAAGATTTTTTTGACAAATTTGCCCTTGAAAATTCATTGTGATAAAAAGAAAATTCTTCCGGAAATTTACTAAATGTCAAAAGACTTTATCATATTTTTTCTAAGTTATAAAATCTGCAAGAAAATCCTTTTTGAGAAATTCACCCATGTCTTCCTAAGAAAATTTTGTCTGATTTCTCCACAAAATGGAAAAATAAAATTGGACTAATGCAAGAGTCATGGACCAACCTCTCTTGGATCACATACTCATTATTTTCTCTACTTTTACAGGAAATTATGGGTACCCCAGGCAGGAGAAAAATTGGGCTCATTGATGATAACAACATGCTAGGAATAACCTTGAGAAATACAAAAGGACATGTAATTGCCGATGTCTCAGCCGATAACCCTAGGGGCAAGCGAAGATATCGACTCTCCCAGAGACAGAATCATGTCAACCGATGAGCACGTATGGGCTACATATTTTAATGAGGCAATAAATTTGTATGGATTAGGCTGCGATCAACATGGAAGGCTCTAGAAGACCGGCGCTTCATTATTAAGCATGGCCCACCGACATTTCTGCCGACACAAATAAACGGACACCGAAAGAGACAAAGCATGGGTGAAGTGGGGCACGCAACAGGTAGCCTGGTTCATTTATTGACACATTGACCGAGTGGTTGTAGCTGTAATAATATGACAAGTTACGAGTCTCAATGTGGCTAATGGGGATCATGACCGAATTCTTCTTCAGTATTCTCGATATCATCGTTCGAAGCAGCTAACAAGAGCATCAAGAAGAACGTTAAGCCTCGACGTTTTTAGTGCCTTAAGTTATTCTGTCATATTATACGGAAGAAGAGATGAATAGAAGATTAAAGTGTAAACATATGAAACTTTTCTCTCATTCCATACATCACAAGCCTTATAACAGTCATTAAGGAGGAAAAGTAAAACCAAATTCAACCCTAATAAGCATCACAAAAGAGCTTAACTGACTCTCCATGAAATTAATGCTCTGTCTATACTAAGCGGTCTAGGATTCGAGATCTGCAAGCTTAAAAAACAGGCGAGCACATTTATCTTTTTGCCTGGCCGCGTTAACCTCATGATGTTCAACGGCCATTATTGTTAAAATGATAGAGGAGAGAATCAAGGTCGACGAGCGAAATGTGAAAGTATTAGAGGAGAGAATCAAGGCAGACTAGTGGAATGTGGAAGTGTTAATCCGTTTTGCGTTAAATATTGATTTCACTGTGTCATTCTCTGTTAATCAGATTTTCCTATCTGCCATCCCCTTACGGTGTCACCTCTCATTGGCTCAAATCCCCTTAGTCTGCAATCTCGAGCCAAACATCCGAAATCTTTGTAAAAAAGCTTGAGGTGATACCACCACTTTGAAAAGAAGAAGAAAAAGACAATCTGAGTAGGAGACAAGAAAATTTTATCAAAAAGAAGACAAACTTGTCTTCATTCGTAAAAGAAGAGAGCTCACCTGCAAAGCAACGCTTGAGACAGGCGAAAGAAATAGTGACAGAAGCCCTATCACTATGAAAAGATGAAAGAAGACAAATCGAACGAGAGACATGATAAAAAATTTGAGAAGACAGAAATCTTGGGATGTGATATAATTTCTGAATCCACGCCTAAATTTTAAAAGAGACACCCTCTTGGTAATCTTCATCCATGCTCAGAGGAGAGTTTTAAAGTATACACGTTCGCTCAGAAAAATCAGAAAGAGTGAAAATACAAGAAAGGGTAGCAAACATTGAGGAACCAGTAGCCAGTTAAGGATTTTTATAACTTGAAAAATGTGATAAAATCTCTTGACGTTTATCAAATTTTCCGAAGGAATTTTCTTCTTTATCAGAATGAATTTTCAGGGTAAATTTGTCAAGAAAACTCCATTTCTATTGAAGTGGGAAAGATGTGACAAAATTCTTTATTGGCCAACAAAATTCCCCGAAGGGATTTTTCCACATTCATTTTTTTTTAGAAATGGGACACTAATTTGATTTTTATTTCTTTGAAAAAATTACTACGATGTTAAGTTCAAAATTTGACCGACACCTAACATGGACCGACGAAAATAAATACAAGATAAAGTTAGAGAAACTTACTTTCACCTTGAAGAAAATTGCCAATCACATAGACATACACATGAATTGTGAGTTAAATCTTAGTCTATTATCCTAAAGCTCATAAATTCAAGTGAAAGGCTTACGATAAGGCGACAATCTCGCGCACATAATCAATATTAGGCTATGATCCACGACGTACCCAGGATTAGCGAGCCTTTCCACTTCGGCTGCTCGAGTCAAAAACTAAACCCCTGCTTCAGTAATCTTACCAAGCCTGAGGCCTAACTTTTAAAATCATTTTGAAAAGAGTTTTGGGATTGAATCTGGACTAACTTTCGACGTAATCTGACGCCGAACGCTAGAACCAAATCGCATACCATCCTAAAACTAGTGGCCTGGGTCCTGCCACGGGACGTGTGTGATGTAGTGCTAAAGCGATAATCAAGCATAACAATTAAATGCAAACACCGCTTCAATAATTCAATAATTAATCACAATTTCCACACACCAAGCATGCAAAACAAGGGGGTTAGTCAAACACTCCCCCCGTATAACTCCTATCTGCAAAACCATTTAACACCAAAAGGTTAGAATTCAACCAATTGCCAAATCAAATGAATTTTCATGAATTTTTTCACGCTTAAGTCCTTTAGGTTCTTAAGTTTTCAAAAATTAAGAAACACGTCCCCAGTGGAGTCGCCAAGCTGTCGCGACCGAAAATTTTTCCGTTGAATTTTCAATCGGGTAAACGGATTATTAGGTTAATTAGATTAACTAACCTAATACGGACCTTCCAAACCCTACCGAATCGCAACTTGGTCTTTTGTTCGAATGATTTTAGAATTGGAGTCACTACTAATCATTCTTGGTAAGTCGATTAGAAACCTAAATAAATTAGCAGGAGAGCTAATTTATTTATGTGAACCAGAGAAAATGAGTTTGGGGACTTGGTTATGCTATATCACTCTAACGCCTTTTCGGTACCATTTTTATTTCATGAAAAATCATTTGGGATGATTGGGAAAAATTAGGTCAAACTGACCAGAAGGGCAAAGTGGTCATTTTTCAATGCTCAAGAAGTTAAAGTAGATACCAACCAGTTGAATGTGGTCATTTCTTATTTCCTACAATTTATGAGAATTTTTCTGAATTATTTTTCTGATTTTCTAGAGACAATTTGCTCAAGAGAGGTAAAACTGTCATTTCATGAAGAAAGGAAGTCAAAGTCACAAAATATGGCTCTAGCCAGTCAAAATTGACTATTTCCCATTTTCTACAATTTTTGAGAATTTTTTCGAAATTTTCCGAGACGATTTCCCCATAAATGGCATAATCATCACATTTCGAAAAGGTCAAGGAAGGAAATCATCGAAAATAGGATTGACCAGTCGAAGTGATCCGTTCCTAACTTTGAGATTATTAGAATTTTTCAGAATTTTTCGAGGCAATTTACCCATAAGGGGTAAAATGGTCATTTTTCAAAGATAAGGAAGGAAATTCATCAAAAATAGGATTGGCCAACCAAAATGACTCGTTTCCTATTTTTGAAATTATTTAGAATTTTTTTTTAGACAATTTCCTAATTTTTCGGATTTTTGAGATTTTCTTGAAATTTTTCAGATAATTTGCCTATAGGGGGGCAAAATCATCATTTTGAAAATACTGGAAGGGCAAAACCTGCCGAAAATAGGATTGACTTGTTTAAAATGTCATTTCCTAATTTTTGAGATTTTTTATAATTTTTTGGAACTTTTTTTTAGAATTTTTTTATTTTTTATTATTTTTTTATTTTATTTATTTATTATTTTATGTTTTTTTGTATATTTTTTATTATTTTTTTTTATTTATTTTATTTTTTTTGATTATTTTATCTCACGGACCGGTCAGGACGACCCAGTCCATGAACTGAGAATCCGCCCAACCAACTCAGGTTTGAACGGGTTTTAAAAACGACGCAGTATTACTCTCTTTTTCTTGTTTTATTTTTTATTATGTTATTGTTATTACTATTATTTTCTTTCTTTTTTTTTAATTTTCTGAGTTTATTCACATTATTTTTATTATTTAGTGAGCGGACCGGGTCACATTGACCCGACCCCACGACTCAGGGCTAGTTCAAAATCCGAATAACCTAAACCTGACGCAAAACGACGTAGTTTTGGGTTACCCTTTTTATTATTATTTATTATTTTTTCGCTTGTTCCTGACTAAGGCACCAAAAGACACGTGGCATGAATCCAATCGTCATCTTCCTTACTAAAATCTACGAACCAGATCGAACCTAAAGGCCAAATCTCAACCGTTCATTTTTATTATTATTTTATTCTTACAATAATTTGGGTAATCGAAATTATATCTTCAGAATTTCCAGATCTTGCCACGTGGCCTAACTTTCAACCCTTGATTTTATTTTATTATTCCACCTAAATAGATTTAAAACTTATCTCACATGGCGTGACGCGCCATCGCCACGTCATCGTTGACCAAGTCAAAGGATCGTGGCGTCGTCTTCTTCGACGAACTAACGCATTTGGAACGGGCTGAAACCATCCCAACGAAATCCAACGCAAGAGACTGACTCTAATCTACCTATTTCCAGCGTCAATCAAGTAACCCCTCACTACTGCAGACTCCACATATCTAAACCAAAGTAAGATCAAACGGTTAAAATGACCTAATCGAAGCTTTCACAGGGAGTAGCAATGGTGACTCAATAGGCTATCTAAGAGCATAACTATGTGATTCATTCACAGGAAGCAATCGCAATGAGTTCACGGGACTTTACTTGAGCTCTGATAGTACAAGCTCTACTTGCCAAATTGCTCTGACTAGGTCAGCTGCATTCTGAGCTGAGTTTGGAGTTTTGATCGTGGTTTACACGCCCTGTCATGCAAAATGGAGATGGGGCATATGTGATTGAGTGGCGAGCTAAGGATGGAAACTCCTCAAGAATCTTGAAGAATTATGACTAATAATCACGAAATGCCATAAGAGCGCCGAGAAGAAGCTCGAGATGATAACCACCTTTCAGATGCTTATAGCAATTTGAGCTGGTCCCGACTAGCTTCCTCCAGTCCCTAGAAAGGCTTTCGTGGTGGCTTTTAAACCTCCGTTCTACATGGATTGCTTTGGCCAATGAATTACAGTCGCGAGGCTCCATGTTTGAGCATGTTGTCCCCCAAGAATCCCCCCTTCTCATCTCTCTCTCTCATCTCTCCTCTCCGTATCCCGTCTCTCTCCTCTCATCTCTTCGTCTCTCCTCTCCTCCTCTCTCATCTCTTGATCTTCTCAGAAGGATCTTCTCTCTCTCTCTCTCACGTCTCTCTCTTTTCTGTCGTCTTCTCGTTCACCCGGCCCCCCCCTCTCGATTTCTCAGCTTTTCCCGAAAACAACAAAACTGCTCACCCCCAAGCCTCCTAACACCTTTCACACTTTCACCCTTGATCGAAAAAAGATCCTTTCTCATTCCCCTCTCCCTTCTGGAGCTTCACAGACCATCTGTTTTTGTTGTTTTCTTTACTTTCGGTGGAGCATCATGATTTTCCCTTCGTGCTCTAGGCATAAGTCCACTTCATATTATCGCCTCTTTGAAAATCAACATGCGCGGGCTGGAGAAAACTGAAATGGATCGTGGGGCGTTTGAAGTTGACAGTTGACCGTTCATTGGGTCGGTCGGATCAGATCCGACCAGACTGACCTGGTGACCAAATTCCTCCTTCTAATTAACCATCGAATCATCCAATCTTTTGCAAAATTAATGTTAAAATCTAGCTCAGGACCATATTTCCTAGAAAAAGTGATTTTTTCTTTCTCCTGAGATCTTTGGAGAATTTGCAAAAACCCAATTTTCATTGGACCTGGGGGGGGTCCATTTGGCAAAATTCAAGCTCCTAGACCTGCCTTTTTTGTAAAAATTAACACACCATGGATTCAGAAGGCCAAAAAATAGAGGGTGACGTACCTTGATTTTCAATTTAGTCCCTAGAAAATTTTTAATTACATTTCAAGTATTTCGAGAGACTAATTTGGAAAATCCAAATTGTATTCTAGTCCTTTTTAGTCGAAATTGTACAATTCAACAAACTTTTGGAACTGGAGACTATCATTTTGAAAATAGAGAGGATGACACGACTCTGAAAATGAAAAAAAGAAAATTACAGAGCCAATGAATTTCTAGAATTTTTTTTTGAATGATCTTAACAATGAAATTAACAAAGAAGGGCTCTCAATTCTAGTTGAATGTTTCAATAACTTTATTTGGCCAAGATGAAGAGAAAAATTAAAATAAAAATATTGAATTTTTTTTATTTTTTTTTTTCTGAATGTTTCTTTTTCTGATTTTCAAGTATTTTTGTATTTTTTTTTTTTCGAAAAATATTTAAAAACATACAAAAAATATGAAAAATTATTTTTTTTTTTTTCAAAAATGTTTCCTAGGGCTTGGCCAAGGTTTCTAAAGTTAATTTTTCATTTTTTTTTTCTTGAATTTTTTCTATGAATTTTTGAAAATAAAATATTGAAAATATGAAAATCATTTTATGATCAAAATTGGTTCCCAGAGAGGCTTTTGGCCCAAGGTACCCGAATAGTTGATTTTTTTAATTTTATTGAATTTTTATGAATTTTTTATTAATTTTAAAAGTGAAAATGTAATTAAAATCAGGTGTCAACAAGCAACAACCATAACGATGGGACGGTCGAGTGTCAGGTAAGCTCTACCTCCAGGGCTCCCCCTCTCTATCTCTCCGCCCACTTCATAAGAACCTCCTTAAAGTCGGTCTGGTATCAGAACTTAGCAAAAGAGGTATTGGACGATTAAAAGAATGTCACAAACTCTTTTATTTTTCCTAGGTTGAGTCGATTATGATTCAGGTGTCATCTTGTCTTTGAACTTAGCCTCTACCAGAGCTTGCCTTTCAAAGAGGGGCAAACAGCTTTTTGACACGGATAATTTTTAATCACCTTTTCGCTTTAAAAATTAATAAAAAATTCATAAAATTACAAAATCAAACTTTGGAAGCCTTGGCTCAAGTCTAGGGAATTATCTTTGAACGAAAAAATGATTTTTTCCATATTTGTTCCAGTATTTTGTATTTTCGAAAATACATAGAAATCAAGAAAAAAAAAATGGAGAAAAATTAAAAAATAAATTTTGAAAGCCTTGATGGCCAGTCTAAGGAACCAATTTTTTGAAATCTCTAA
>JAGVVM010008894.1:0-15915 GCA_019149425.1 Psidium friedrichsthalianum
AATTGCAAGTCAGTATGTAAGTTGAGAGCATGTAGGCCATGAAAATGACCAGGCAGAACGTGCCGCTCTTGCAGCAATGGCAGCATGAGCATGAAGGGGCTTTACAGAATTAGGGTTTATGAACTCAAGTGGTTGAAAAAAAAAAATTATCTCAAGGGAGCTCCCTACAAAAGTTATAGCACTTATAATGTCCTTATCTCAAACATAAAACATAGAGATACGTATTTTTCTTTCCTTTTTATTTTGTTCAAGTTATTTGTGGATTACAATTTCTACACATGATATCGACTTGTCTTGATAGAATAAAGTGAAAAAAAAAAACCGAAAATTAGTGTAGTTGGCTGGGAATTGAGAGATTTTCAGTTTAGAAACTACAAGTCATAAGCTTGAATCCACTAATTGCGTGAAAACTGCCTTGGCTTAAAAGCCACATGAATTGGCCACGCCCATGCCCCAAATCATAAAACAAAGTAAACAAATGGATAACGTCCGCTCAATATTAAAGAATGAAGGAGTTGGATGGCTTTTGCTAGGGTCACAATATTGCAGTTGCTGTACAAGGTTCGGAACTACTTCCTACTTAGGATAAATTAGAAGGTTAGGGATGATTCCAGGGTTCCGTTGTGTCGAAATCATTGCGTAATGTTAAGTTCAAGAAAGTGATGATCATTGTCAAATTTTGTGGGGGACAGAAATTGGACTGGCTACTTGCTTAGCCTGTCACCCGTTAGCAACTCACCAACATTTTTAGGAGAGTACCGGTATTATTTGATTCTTTCCAAGACCGACAATTTAAGATGTTGTAAGCTTGTTCAAATGACTAATATTTCTCCAAAACTACCAACTTCTATTGAGTTTTCCATTTAGCGACTACTGATTGATTCGCTAACATCTTATTGTCTCAATTTATGCCAACGTGTTAGACTTACCAATTTGGTGTTTGTATCTTCAATTTGATGGTGATATGCTGGATTCCCCAAGAATGATACTTGCAAAAACACACCGCTGGAAAAGGACACGGCAGAATGGAGGACCAAAGAGAAAAAGGAAAAAGAAAAAGAGAGTAAAACACACAGCATAAAGGGAGGGCATATTAAATTTTTTTTTTTTTTTATAACCAAGGTGTCCGCGTGCCGGCGAGCTTATACTCAACCAGCGGTGAAGCATGACTAGTCCTCGGGAGGACCCGCAGACCTCACGACCACGGGCCCCGGTTAAGTCACCTAGCTCCGAGAAATTTTGAACCGGGACCTCTCGTGAAAGGAACTGAGCGCAAACCAACTTGGCCACCAGATGGTGGGTAGGGCATATTAAATGTTTTTCTTCTTTGCCAAGAAAAGAAGAATATTTCTTTTCAATTCGGTTTCACTTTTTTTTGGGGGGGGGGGTCAGAATTCGGTTTTACTTTGGTTAGTGTTTTCTTTAGAAACTTTACGAAGTTAATTGGATAAAGTTTGGTCAGTTCTTTTTGGCCCAATATCCCAAAAAACCCACATTTTAGCATCGGTCTAATTTATATCCATTTTTTTATCTCATGAAAAAAAAACCCAACTTCATCATATCTCCATTTATATCAAAAACTTTTTTGTGACTCATAAAAAAAACCTCAACTTTTAGTTTTGTCTCATTCTACCGCCTAATACCCAAACCTAACTTAGCATATGTCCCAATTATATCCAAAAAAAATTGCTCATAAAAAACCTCTAACTTTTATTTTTGTCCCAATTCTACCTCCGTTAACCTTCCATCTATAATTACCATTAGTTAATATACGTGACATTTTCATGTTGTTAATGAATACACCTCAGTAGAATTGACATGAAAAAACTCCACAATTTCTATTTTGTTGTTTACTTCCCCTACACATTGTCGAGACATATAGAGCCAGTTAAGACAACGCATTTCGGAGTTCTCCACAGCACTCAATAGCCCAAATAATTGCTAGACATGGAGATCTATTATTTGGACAAATGATCTCAAATCTTGTCTTCTCTGAAACCTATTATTTTCGAACTTCAAAGATTAATTGTAAGTTCTGCGAGTAAATTTAAGCCAAATATGATTAAATAATAGTGTTATGCCCTATCCACCACCTACACCTAATCTTTTTAGCTTATATCTTGATTTCGGTGATTGAGCTTCTGAGTATTGTTGTCCAGCTTAAGCACGATTGGTTTTTTTCGATCTTTAAACTGCATACATAATAGTTGTCTAAATAGTTGGTCTTAATAGCAAGCATTCTACCTGGGTGTTGAGGACAAAGGCAGGACTGAATCTAGCAAATTCATAGATGCGTAACACCAAGTTGAACTAGAAGCTTTGAGAACAATGAGACTAGTTGCAAGCAATCTGTCTTTGAGAACAGAACCTTCCTTCTTGTTGTGCACAAGAAAGGGCGATGTACTGGATTGGATCTTGGGTAGGTTTCTCAAGCCGACCCAACCCGGATGGATACTGAAGAGACTATTGGATCTATAGTTGGAGGTGCCTGGTTGGGACTCTGAAGTTAGAGGTTCTCCAGAAAAATAAAAAAAAACTATTTTGGATTCCTTTTGAAATGCTTACTAGGGGTGAAGCCCTATAGTTAGGGCCAAGTGCCTCTAGATAATTGTCGAGCTACTTAGTCAACACACGAAAGCAAGTGGGACACTGACTCTCTAAAGTGAAGACTAGAGGTTTGTGAGAAGTGTTTTTTATAAGACAATAAAAATGGATATAATTGTGACAAATGCTAAAGTTAGGATTTTTTTAGTATGTCGGTAGAATTTGAATGATGTAAAAGCTAATGATTTTTTATAAAGACAAAAAATTTGGATATAATTAAGATATATGTTAAAGGTAGGGCTTTTAATGAGACAAAAAAGTTTTGGATATAATTGGGCAGATACTAAAGTTGGAGATTTTTTGGGTGTGTGTGTATCACATCCAAAAGGTTAAGTTATCAGAGTACGGCATGAAACTTTATTTGAAATCTTTAACTTATAGCGTCTCGTTCAATACATGTATAGTTCACATAACTGTGGTGATGGTTGGATTTGGCCAATGTTTCTATACTCCGATTAGTCGAACCTCAGGATTTTGGGTCAACCAACTCAACGGTTTTGACCGCCGAGTCAATAAATTGAACATTAAACTGACAAAATGTTTAAGATATATTAGACAGGCTTAGTTATTCAGCTAGATAGATATGATCACTTAGCTAATTGGATAAAAATCCCTCTTGCTCTCTTCTATATCTTTAGGAGATGACGGGGTCGATCCTTCCAGGCCTCACCCCTTGCATTATTTACACAAAGTCCGAGCCATCGTTAAAGATCTGGTCCAACTGGTGACGGGTCCACCGGGTTGACTGGTTTCGCCGGTTTTGATTGGTTCTTGACCATCCAGGCCACTGCCACTGACAAACCGGACTAGACCACGATCTGCTTCCCAGTCCATTCGATTAAACAAATCGTCTACTCCGGATTTGAAAACACTGGATTGAATCATGTACCTTTCAATTTATCCATTCCATTCAACCAACTCGTCTTGACCACGGTCTGCTTCCTGGCAATTTGTTTATTTGCCTTATCAACGACGCATATAATTGGACTAATCTTGACCACGAGATTAGTCTCGATGCATGGGAATCGGGAAATCTAGTGTATAACCAAGTATATATGATTCTTCGGTTCAATTCGTTACCAAATTTGACTTGAAAAATATTTTCAGAATAATGCATATCTGTAATGGAATATTCATTAGATTATTTCCCAATCTGAGAAATTTTAAAAGATTTAGAAAGATAAGGTTTTACTAGAACCTTACCTTTAAGATTCAAATTGCCTTAGATTTGGCAAATCATTATGCTATGTCATTCGCATGTATGACATGTCGTTTGCCTTCTCATTCAGAAAGTCATGTCATTATTGCATGTCACCTACAAGGATATCTAGGTTAATTAATTTAGTTTGCATGATTAGGTTATTTAACCTTAACCTAATGTTGTCACTTATGTAAATTCAATCCATGTTTTCACATGCCATATGGATTAAGTTCATCTGCATGTCATTAGAGTATAATTGCATGCCATCAGAGTAAGGCCATTAAATAAAGCCTTGCATGCTCTTCCATGTTATTTAGTCTAAGATTAAATATTCATTTCATTTCATTTGCATTCTTCATTTAATCAAGTGAAAATCATAAAAAAAATAATGCAGTAGACTAAGTCTTACGCTTGGGATATAAGCGCTAGGGTTTAGACTATAGGGCCCGTGTACATTCCCTCCTTCCCTAAACTTGCAATTTATTTAACGCTTTGATTATTGGGTGTCTCGCACACCTACATGATCACCTCACATGTTAGGACTATAAAATAAAATAAATCCAAGCTGCTTGCTTAAATGTTTTCACTAAAATTAAAGGTATCGAAAGGGCGTTCATAAAAATAAGTCCTGAGCTCATAATTTTTAGTTTTTAGAAATAAAGTAATTATTTTGGTACTTTATTTAGGTGTCGAACCAGTCTACCACAAATTGACTAATTGTGACCCCCAAATGAAAGCACATGCTATAAGATTAAACCCTAAGTTGTGCTTGGTATGGGCTTGGGAGACCTTGAGTTAGGTTAATTAGGTAATTAGCTTAACAATCCATTAGTCTAGATTTGGGAAAATTTAAGTCATGACAGCTTGGCCACTTCGCTGAGGAAATGTACTGAATTTCAAAATTTGAAACCTAGTAGACTTAGGCCAGATTTCATTTTTATTGAAAACATTTTTGATTAGCAGTGTGGACTCTAGGTAAGTCCTTGACATCAGCGTTAAATATTTTTGCAAAAAGGAGATATAAGGCGAGAAATGTGTGGCTAACCGCTTGTCTTGCAGGTTACGGGGTTGGGAATTTATTTTCCTACTTTGTATATTATTGAAGCAGTGTATGATATAAATTGTTGTGCATGCTGTAATTAAATTTTCATTCCACACGCTCATGCATAACCCGCCACCGAACTTGGGTGGCACAACCTAGGATGGTACTAAGAAGGGATAATCTAGCTAAATATACGTAGCTATGAAAGTCCGTGCAACACTAGTTACGACCACGTAACTTGAGTTGCGCTTCTTTCGTCCCAAAATAGCAAACGCCCATCAAGTATTATTCTAAAGGGAAACACACCAGGAGTTAGTACTTAAAGTACCAAACACAATCCAAAAACAGCAAGCCAACAACACACTAAGAGTATCAAAACACACCAAAGTCTTTAAAAACAACAGCATGGAAATGAAGTTCTTTTTTATGACTCGGGATGGGGGGTGCTGAGGTTGATGCTAGGTAGGTTCTCAGCACATGGCACGCGAGATCCACATGAATCATCCATAAGCAACCATTTATTATCCCAATCACCGTCACTTGCAACGGATGCTATCGTACACTGGATTAATTCAGAAGCTGTTGCTTCTGGCCCGCGGCTTGGTAGGAGGACCTCTCTCGAACCCTGCGTGAGAGAGCAAAGCCCACAAGTGAGTCACAACTCGCCTCCTCTAGCCAAATGCTCCGCATGCGCTCTCGTATCGTCTGAAGGCGCCACATACAACACCATTTCCACCCAAAAGTCGGCCAGAATCCTCCAAATCGTGTCCTTGCTGTTTATATCATTAACGAGCTGCTTCCCGAGCCGAGCACCGCGGTTGATAACAGAAAGGCCACTGCGGTTCATCTCCATCTCCCTAACCCGGCTCTCCATACTCTCGCACCCCTGAAAGAAGTCCCTGGCTTCAATGACCGCCTGGTCGAACACGTACTCGGCAACATAAGCGTGATCTGGCAATAGCCGTGGAGCGAAAGCAACCAAGTAAGCCAGATACTTGGACAAGCTAGTTGCCACTAGGAAACTCGTCTTCGTTTCAGGCGATTCTGACCCTTCTAGAGTCCGTTGGTGCTCACAGAAGCTGGTGGCGATGTGCCACACCATTATGACCTGAGTCTGTGTCTCAAGCTCGCATGCCCACAGCAGCTCCTTGGACTCATCGTTCCTTCTCAGTGAGGCCTGTCCATTCTCCAATCGGGTACCGTGTTTAAGCTTCAGAGCATGAAACACCTCTTTCTTCACGTTGTCAGGCAATTGGATCGGCGTGCTCTGTCTCTGGCCGTCCCTAGTTTGGTCAATGTAGGTCGCCATAACTGCGTTGTTCAATAACCTGAAAGGGTTATACAAGTACGACTCGAGAAATGAGTACTGACGAAGCTTTCGCTCCCAAGGCTTCAGCAACCGGACCCTACATATCACTCTTATCATCCTCTCAATCCACACACAATCTTGCCATGACTTATTCTGCACATACTTGCAGATCCATATCACCTTAGCCCATTCCGAGAAAGCCATGAAGAAGAACTGCATGAGCTCCATGACGACGAACCAGATTATCATCACGCTGGTCACGAGTACCTCGACACTCAACCCATTTGGCAGTTTGGCCAGTGGACAGTCAATGTAAGGTCCGTCGTGATGCTTCAAGAGTGATATTGTAGCCCAGATACCGAAAACAGCAGTCGCAAACTCAATCAATTTGTTAGTGGGATGGAATATGACACCGTACTTGGTGTAGAAGAAATCGAAAAGGAAGGTGAGCTCGTCCTCGACGACTCGAAACGCTCGCTTGTAATCGCCTTCATGCTTGAGCAATCCATCGCAAATCAACTTCCTCGTATTCTTGTGAGCCTCTTGGGGCAATGAGTAGCCAGCATATCTCAAACGGAGGAGCTTGAAGAGCGCAAAAGAGAGGCATATGTCTTTGAGCTTGTTGTGAGGCTCTCCTCCTTCCGAGCTTATTAAGAGCCTCCCTTCACACCCCCACACCTGAGTGAAGAGTTGAGCTTTTATGTAAGTTGTTAGTTAATTGAGTAGGAAATTATTGCAAGGCTAGTTTGTAAGCAGAAGGGGAAAGTGCACAGAGGGTTTTTGATCTTGGCTTATTCTAGACACTCTTTCTAGCACTTGAAGTAGAGGTGATCGGTTACTGGACCGATCCGGTGGTCCCAGTTGCCATTTTCTAGAATCGAGGACCAGAAGCTTGGCCGGACCATCGGTCCGATTCTTGGGCAATCCCCTGGAACCGATAACATGACAAAAAAAAGGAACAAAATTATTTTATTAATTATTTTTTAATTGAAGAAGATGAGCTTCAGAAAGAATCCGAAGCTCCATGTTAATGCTGCTCTACGGTAATATCTTCTTAGCTCTCTATTGACCCTCTTCATTATTAACAGTAAAGTGGGCTTGAATAATAGTTTCTATATTGAATGGATATATGAATATCATTTTGCAGAATGCTTATTCAAAACATATGTATCGATGATTTTTATGTCTATATAAAAAATGGAACAAAATTATTAATTGGAATAAATTAAAAAAAAAAAACCAGTCCGGTCCGGTTTTATGTCCCTAGAACTGGGAACCAGACCGCCTGGCTACTGGTTCTGATTTTAAGAATCGCAAATCGGGCCGCTACCCTCTAGAATCGGGAATCAGATCACTGGTCCCGGTTTAGTCAATCCGATTTGGTCATCCCTAAATTGAAGACCTATTTATAGACTGACTTCTTATTAGAGCGCAGGTCAAGAGTTCAGATCCCAGTACTTCCTTCTCAAACTCATTACTCGTGATGAATTTACAATAACAGGCTCGCGCAAAAAAAAAGATTATAGATATACCTTGTCGATGGTGATCAATTTGTTTTTGTCGAGTGTCATGCGGTAGTTCGGCGCTCGCGCGGCTTCCTCCTTCCTTCGACGGCATCTTGATAAGTCCCTTAGCAAGAACAAGGATAGTCAGCGGTCTTGATCTCTCCTCTTCACCCCTAACCAAGTACGTATATCCTCTCATGCAACCGGATCAACTTCACCACGGAAGGGCCCCCCTTTCGTGCTCCACATTACATGTAATCAGCAACCACTTTGGTGTTCCTCTCCAAAGAATGCTGGCTTGCCGCCATCATGGCCCTAGCCCTCTCGTCGGACTTCAAGACCAAGACGACGAAGAGGCAGTCAATCGCGGTGCCCACCTGGTTGGACCTGTCGATGACGTACAAGTCTATCAACAAGGCCAACCAAATTAATTTGATCAACGATCTGCCAATTGTAGCTCTTCCACTGCTCGTTGTCCTCGAGACTGTATGCGGAGATAGAATCGGCGCTCCCAAAGGCGATCATCAAGAACACCGCCCCAAATGGCGAATAATTCGTTGTGCAGCGGAGCGCTGTGCATGAGGCCTAGCGCGTAGGTGAGCACGTAGGTCGAGAGAGTGTAGGCCATGAAGACGATGAGCCGGAACTTGACGTTGTTGCAGCGACGTCGCCACGAGCCAAAGGTGACGAGGAAGAGGAGCAAGAAGGCGGTGAAGATGACTAGGAGCTCGATCTGCAAGAGCACCCCCATGGTGGTTCGCAGGGACGTCATGTTGCCACCGTGACCATTGCAGTTTGCGATCGTTGCTGGCGCCATCGCGGTCACCACCTTTTGTTCGTTTCCGTCAAATTCCTCATGTTTGGTTAATTCAGCTTGTAATTGGAGAAAAAATTGATAGAATTTCTGAGAGAGAGAGAGAAGAGTGTGTCTGGGGACTTGATCTTAGTTCTTATAGAGCAGGACGGTTTACCCTGGGAGCTCATCCGAGTCGGACATTTTCCTAATATGCTGTTGACTTAGGGCGGGGCAATACTTCTGCTCTAAAATTCAACTTTTCGTCAAAAAATTATTTTTTTTTTACTTTTGAAGAAAGTAAATTTTTTACTTCTTCAAATGGCTTCAAAACTATTTTTAAAGCCAAAAAATCTTCTAAAAATAGAAAAATGAAGTTGCGTAAATAAATAGATCTCTGCTACAAAAGTTGCATTACAGAATGGATTTCCGCTCCAAAATCACTTCTGGAGCAGAAATTCTACTCCATAAGTGTTGTCATACATGCCCTTAACTTCTAGATTCAACATACTGAGCTGAGAATGTCACAATTAGCGGTCAATGAGGATTTAAAGTGCTTCCATAGAAACAAAAGAATAATGTTAATATGGTTGATCCCAAAACTTTTCTGTAATAATATGATGACAGCTTGGACTTGGGCGATCTTTACAGACGAAGGTATTGGATTTCAGTTACGCGCTCCTAACAAATGATATCATAACTGATGGTCGATTGGTGTGCAGAAAAATACATCATGAATTATATAGATGGACGCATGAGTTGTACGAGACAATTCTCACATTATAGAATTGATATGATTTAGAACATGTAATATATCTTAGTTGGCCGATAATCAAAAATAGATGCTTACTCTACATCTACGTTAAGGATGAATCCCACTCTGAGAAACATGGATAACGCGTTTCCGGTCAAAGGACACAGAGGAAAGCGAGGGAGTGCATTTAACTTTTTTCTCTGCCAAGAAAAGAGTTTTCGTTTCCATTTGCTCACTTCTTCTCCCAAAAGATTAAAAAAAGAAGAACGAAAAACAGAGAAAGTACTTATCAAATCAGTGTTGGCATCTTATATTTGAAGATGATATGCTCATAATTCTTCAGGTTCACTGGCTTCTTCATGATGGTCAATATATATGTAGTCTTGACTGAGCTGCCTGAACTTTTGTGAGTGCAATCTTCTTTAGGATTTGAATCAATGCGCATGTCAGATGGTTAGATATGGTGTCTGAGCTGTATTCCCTCCGCCATCCACAGGATGAATCACATGACTCCATGCGAGTGAGCGCTGGTGTGGTGGGTAAGGTCGAGATTTGTTCAGCTTGTGTTGACATCATGTGCCGAAAGTTCCTTTGGATTGTAGCATTAAAGCTGAAGAACTTTTGGCACTTAAAGACTGGCTTAAGAGAGAGTACGTTTGAGGAGTGAAAATAGGCTTTTCTTACCTCTCAGTGCTCTCTTTGTTTTCTTTTCTTCTTTTTTATCATCTTGAATGTGATGTTCGTAACTAGCGTACAAATCTCTACAGGGATTTTGTTGACGAGAGTGTCGTAGAATCCCTTGTTAAGCAATAGTTAAGGAAACTTTGTAGTTCCTATTGCACCGATTTTCTTGTTTCATGAACAATCAAGCATTGAAGATTGGGTTACTCCAATAAATTGAACTTACTAAGTGTCTTGGAAACATTCTTAACATGATTCTTTGGATACTACCCTATTTCGTCCGAGAATTAGGTTGCATCCTTTGGGTGCATGGTCCACGGTCTAGGGTAAAGTCAAGGTACAGAACTTGTTAGTGCTTGTTAGATTGGCCTGAACTCATTGACAAGCAGCTTCGAAACGAGTGTAGAGGACACATAATTAGGTGACCTTAACTCTGCTTATTTGGTAGGTATTGTGGATCTTCCGTATAAATCCTTTTGTTGTCTTAAAGTCGAATAGAGAAGACACCAACAATAGAGCCCTTTTTCAGCCATAGCCATTGAGTATGACAGGAACTGTATTTTAAATCTTAACTTATGGCCTCTCATAAATCCCATCATGGTTTAGAGTTCTTTTCGACATCGAGTTCCTTCTTACAGTGGGATTTCTTTCTGTCTATGTTTTGAGTCTATATCTTTGTACTTTTGCCGGTTGCCATACCAAAAAAAAGAAAGAGTTAGATTTGACCATGGACTGGTCGAAGAACTAGCTTAGGCTCCAGCTTTTGAGTCAGACAATTGCTGGGATGAGAGAATTAGGGATCTAGGGTTTTAAAAAAAATAAAAAAAAAATTGATAGTTATACTGGGTTCGGTCTGGATAGTTTCATACCTGAAACTGAAATTGAGAGTCCGCTTAGAATCGACGGTCTGGTCGACTCGGGAGGTTCCGCTTCGGTTTGATTAATTCGTTCAGACTTGTGGGAGAAGATGACGACCCAACTTCCTATTGAGGATGTAAGCAATGACGTCATACGAACTTTGGAGATGACGCAAGAATGTCCGCATATGCTCCCGGGGGGTGTTGCGACCTTTTGCACCATCTCTTTTGTCTTTTTGGGTCGAAATTGCCCCATCTTTGACTTGAACGTGAATGACATCTTTAAGTCGTCCAATATGGGTTCAAAACGGGTTGTCCCTTGTGTGTCCTTTCAGACATGTCTCTCTCCATACATTATTGCATACATTATTAGATGGGCCGGGATCAACATCTGTCCATGCATCTCAGCCCACGTGTCCTCTCCTAGAGAGAGAGAGAGAAGCGGGACAGAAGAGAGAGAGGGGAAAGGGGACAACTCTCTTGATTGGTCGGGGCCTACCTAATATTTTTCCACATTATTGCATACATTATTGTATATTTGTAGACATGTCTCTCTCCCACGATCACGAGAAAAACGTTCCATCTTTATTATTTTTAAAATATGACCTTACTTAACTTTCCAACTAAATTTTCACCGACATGTTTCAAAGGGCTTCTGGGTCCTCCCGTGCGTCACCCCATAAATTTTCACTCGTAACAAAACACGTGACGACCCAACCTCTACTTACACGTGTCATCATAGCCATATCCATGAAAACCGGTTTTTTCCCCGTTGACCGAGTCAACCTCGCGGCTCTATAAGAAACAAGGCCCACCAGCCCTTGCTTCTTCACCATCTCCTCTAGAGAGCCCTTCACCCCAAACTCTCTTCTGAGGCAAAGAAGATTAGCTCTCTTCAGGTTCGAACAAGATCGAGACTCGGCATCTTCGCCATCTTCGCAAGGTTCTCTTCTGGGCCTTCGATAGTTTTCGGGCTCGGTAAGATATATTCTTCGCAAGGTTTTTAATTATATTTAAAACATTTATATTTTATATAAACTTTTAAATATAAATTTTTATTTTGAGACTTATTTTTATAACATAATTATCAATAAATAATTAAAAAAATTTTTTAAGATATAGTAATTAATTTATTTAGTAAGTACATAATGAATAAATAAATATTCATAAATTTTTTTATATTTATTAACTTCGTGAATATAAATAATTGATTTATTAAGATAAAATTTTCAATTAATATAATTTATTTAGTATGTAAATAAATAAATAATTTTTTAAGATGAAACTTTTTTATAAATTTTTATTAATTGTTACACACACTAAATAAATTAATTATATACATACATATTAATAAAATTTAATTAATTATTGATAATTATGTTATAAAAATAAGCTTCAAAAGGAAAAAAAATCATATCTACAAAGTTATATAAATATAAAATTCTAAAAATACGTAAAAAATATGAAATCAAAAAATAAAAATTTCAATTAATAAAATTTATTTTCAAAAATAATTAATTTATTAAGATAGAATTTGCAATTAATATAATTTATTTAGTATGTAAATAAATAATTAAGTTTTAAAGATGAATTTTTATTTATTTTTTATTAATTATTTACATAATAAAATTAATTAATTACATACATATTAATAAAATTTATAATTAATTATTGATAATTATGTTATAAGCTTCAAAAGGAAAAAAAAATATATTTATAAATTTATATAAATATAAAATTATAAAAAAAAAATAAAAATAAAAAATAAAAAATATAAAAAAATAACAAAAATATGAAATTTTATTAATATGCATGTAATTAATTTATTTATTATTTAAATAATTAATAAAAATAATTAATTTATTAAGATAAAATTTTCAATTAATATAATTATTAGTAAAATTTTCAATTAATAATTATTTAGTATGAAGTAAATAATTTATTATTAATATAAATTATTTCTTTAAATTTTTATTAATTATTTACATACCTAATAAATTAATTACATACATATTAAAAAAATTTCAATTAACTAGTGATAATTAGTTATAAAAATAAGCTTCGAAGGGAA
Organism: Psidium friedrichsthalianum; assembly: GCA_019149425.1. Classification (NCBI taxonomy): domain Eukaryota; kingdom Viridiplantae; phylum Streptophyta; class Magnoliopsida; order Myrtales; family Myrtaceae; genus Psidium; species Psidium friedrichsthalianum. The sequence continues at coordinate 12,818 of JAGVVM010008894.1, forward strand.
AAAAGAACTATATTTAGAAAGTTATATAATTATAAATTATTAAAAATAAATAAGAAATTAAGAAAATTATAAAAAATATTAATAAAAATATTGAAATTTTATTAATATGTATGTAATTAGTTTATTTTAGGATTTAAATAATCGTAAAAAAAAAATAATTAAAAGGCATGCAAGCTGTGAGTGTTGGTCGGGCTTGCTGGCCTTGGGCCTTCGCAGCACTGAGAAAGCAGCATGGGCCCGCGTGGCACTCTTAATGCCGCACGGGCCTGTGTGGTATTCACTATGCCACTTTGGGCCTCAGGTGGCACCTTGAATGCCATTTGAACCCCAAAATGGTAAAAAAAAAAAAAAATTTACCCTATTTTTGTAAATATATTTTTTAAAATCCTAAATTGGAAAAAAAAACCCGAGAACGCATGCCCATGGATTAGCAAAAGTTGATCCTCACGGGCAAGGAGATCAAGAATGGCGTCCGGATGCTCGCCGAGTACGACGTTGATAACGAGTCCATGCTCCACCTTGATCTCCGACGAAAGGGGAAGAGAAAAGGTATGTGGCACTTTTTCGCTTGGGGCGGCGGCTTCTGAGGTGAATATTTGGTAGTCCATGGGATTGGTGTGGTTGATCAATTGGTCTCGTGCGTCCTGGAATAAGCTTGTCCAGAGAGTTCGTCAATTGAAGAGGATGCGGCCGACCTCACTATTCTGCACATGCGACAGACTCTATCCCTGCACAATGAACCAAATCTAAGACCAATGTAAGGAATTTTCGGACTTTATGAAGAACTATATGTATTTTCTCATTTTGAGAGCTTTGTATGAGCCTAAACATGGCGGCTGTGTGAATGATAAAAGTGATTTAGTGTTCTACATAGGGTGCTGTTATATTTCCTTTCATCTCGTAACGATAAAAGCTTAACATGTATGCTGGTTCAATTTGTCAGCCGAATTGTCCATGTCCCGAATCGACATGTTTAATGTGTATGGCCATTTCCACTGCTGGATGAGCGAGGGCTTTAAGCTTTAATGCAGATTGTCGGTGACCGGTTAAACACGGCGGCACAGTGGAGGCAGTTTTTTCTATTAGTGGATCGGCGAAGTGAAGGGACATCCGCCGTCGAACTTTTGTATAGCTACGATGTCCAGCCCTCTCTCTTCTTCACCCCTCACCAAACACGGACACCCTATCATGGGAACCTGATCAATATCTCCACTCGAAGCGCCCCAACTTTTTGTGCTCCTCTCCAAACACTTTTGTACTCCTCTCCAAACAATGATGGCTCGCCGCCATCAAGGCCCGAGCCCTCTTGCCTGCCTCCATTGCCAAGACGGGGAGGAAGAGGCATACAGACACGGCCCACCCCGTCAGACCTGTAGCAGAAGTACAAGTACATCAACAAGAACAGACCAAATCGATTTGATCACGATCTACCAATTGTAGCTCTTATACTGCTCGTGTCCTCGAGATTGCATGCGGAGATAGAATCAGCGCTCCCGAGGACGATCACAGGAACATTGCCCAAATGGGGGGAATAATGTATTGCACCACGGAGCATCGTGCATGAGGCCTAGCGTAGGTGAGTATGTAGGTCGAGAGAGTGTAGACCATGAAAAATGACGAGCCGTAACTTCTCGTTTTTCCAACGATGCCGCCATGAGCCGAAGGCAACGAGGAAGAGGAGCAAGAAGGCGGTGAAGATGACTAGGAGCCCGATTTGCAAGAGCTTCCGCATGGGAGTCATGCAAGTTGGTGATCATGGCCGGCGCCATCGCCGCGTTTGATTCGTTTCCATCAGCTTCCTCATGTATAGAAGTTCAGAGGGAGAGAGGAGAGAGAGGAGTGTCAAAAATTTTGTTTATGCTGGCGTGTCAAAACATCTTCATGGATATATATAACTCAGAGAATCTGTACATGGTTGATTCCAAACAACTTTAGATTCCAACAATTTCACTCATGTTTTCTGGGAAAATTACCAAAAAAATTCTAAATTTATTGTAACTGTGTTGATTCAGCTTTTTTTTTTTTATGAATCAATTTTAAAATCTTTTGCAATTGTGTCAATTCAGTCAATCCAACCAATTTTGGATGATCGGTGTTGACGTGAACGCTAGCCTACACTGGCCGCCTGGTGACATAATATTTTAATATTTTAAATTATTTTATTTTATTTTATTTTATTTCCTTTTCTTAGCGAATACACGGGAGGCAGAAGACGTTGAAATAAAATTAAATAAAAATAAAATAAAAAAAGGAAAAAAAATTCAAAAAATTCAAAAATTTACCAAAAAATTCTGTCGCCTTACGGCCAGTAGGCCAAAATTGACTATATGGACTGAATGATATAATTGCAAAAAGGTTTAAGATTAAATTCGCAAAAAAAAGGTTTAAGACTTAATCGGCACAATGTAATAAGCTTAAGATTTTTGGTAAAGCTCCCTAGGTTTCTCACAGATTGTTTATATTAGTTAAAATAGTTCGATTTGCATTTAATTTGGTCGCGTTAAACATAGGGACAGAATTGCAATGCCAACCAAGCCGATCTGAGCTCGAATAATCAAGAGTTGTTACCTTATCACCCAACATCTGGTTACAATCGATGCCGATTCTATTCACCAAATATTTTTTGAACTAAACGGCATCCATAAGAAGAGTATACCAGCACTACAGAGTATTATACAGGCAGACCATAAAACAATTTTGCCCCCAACTCTCCAACTATTGTTTTTTTTTTTTTTTTTTTTTTTTGATAACCGGGGTGTCCAGCGTGCCGGCGAGCTTAACCTCCAACCTATTGTTTAATACTACTAGATCCAAAATACTTACGTTATCATATGCACATGCTTGATCTTGCACACATCATCTTCATTTTGACCTCAATGTGAAACAGTTTGATCTGTGACCAATAGCATCAAATTTTGTGCCCCGGCACAAACACCCAATCTCCTCGAGTTAGTCCTTCCAAAATACATATATAAATCTAGCTCTCTACCTTGAAAAAAAAATTTGCGAGAGCCTGGGAATATCCAAGTGAATTAACTTCACAATTTCGTGGTTTCTTTAATAGTACCATACTAAACTGCATTTACGCGCGAACAACA
>JAGVVM010008895.1:0-13404 GCA_019149425.1 Psidium friedrichsthalianum
TTACTAATGCCAAATTTGTCATAAATATATATAATATAGCTACAAGATGCTATTTCACATATTCGCAATCTAATAATAGCGCACCTCAATCTACTACTAATTTGGATGAGATTCTACCTACCCCATCACAGCAAGATTGGTTTTTCGATATTACAACTACTCATCACGTGACGCCTGACATTGCCAATCTCCATATCACTGCACCACATAACAGTGAGAAATCTCTTTGTATTGGTAATGGAGCATGGTTAGACATTGTTAATGTCAGTTTTTCCACTCTTAAAACCCACATTAACAAATTTTTTAATTTATCAAATATCCTTCATGTTCTTATCATTACACTTGATTTGCTTAATGTACACAATTTTATACATGATAACAGGTGCTTCTTTGAGTTTCATTCATTTCACTTTGTTGTGAAAGATTTACAAACCAGAACAGCTGCTCCAAAGTTCGCTTAAGGATGGACTATGCTGGCTGTTGGATATTTATACCTCATCTCCATCCACCAACACCATCTCACTTAATTCTTCTACTACTGCCACTACTTGGCACGCTCGAATGGGTCATCCTCAAATAAAGCAAAGTTTGCACTTTGATTCGATCAAACAATTTGCATGCTCTACATTTGATTTCAATGACCGTGCTTCATGTTTATTAGGCATATCCTATAAAAGACCCATACCATCCACTCATAGAATACGTAAAGCAACTCTCGATTTAATTTTTACTGTTGTGTGGGGACTTGCTCAAATTAATTTTTTTTGTTATAAATAATTTATTCTATTTGTTGATAATTTTTTTTGAAATATATCTGGTACTATCCTATTCAAAATCGATCTTAATCCTTTCCATTTTCAAAAAATTCAGAACCATGGTTTAGAAACAATTTGAAAATCCATCAAGGACATATAATCTGATTGGGGTGGAAAATACAAAACCTTGAATATAATTTTTTCAAACATTGGAATTCTCTATTGTGTAGCATGTCCACACACTCATGAGAAGAATTGAGCAGTTGAGTAAAACTCTACCATATTGTTGATATCGACCTTACATTATAGGCCCATGCATCTCTTTCCCTTATGTATTGGCCTTACGCTTTTGAAACCATCATTTACCTCATTAACAGATTATTCACATCACTCTTAAATAATATCTCACATTTTCGAACACTGTTCCATCGACAAGTAGATTATAATTTTTTGAAAATATTTGGTTGTGATGTTTTCCCTTAATTGAGGTCGTACATTTCGTATAAGTTTTCATTACGTTCTACTCAAATTGTGTTCTTAGGATATAGTCCATTACATGTTGGTTACTGTTGTTTACATTACAAAATTAGGCGCATGTATATTGCAAGACATGTTCACTTTATTGAAGATACTTTTTCATTCGCCACACTTGGTCACAGCCTTCTAAATACCCTCACCATCACTTCCTTGGCTGTCAATCTCCATGGGTGGCATGTCCTCCTATGCAAATCATGGTATTAATGGTAATATCCTACCTTCTACCCCACCCTCTAACACCTTCCACCCACCTTTGAAGAACCAACACCAGCATTATCAAATACTAATACTGCTTCAATGTCTAACATGTTGGTTTCTAGTCGTTTAATGGTGGTATGGGTTCTAGTGAGCCTCTTTCAGACACCTCCCCACAACAGATTATTATGATACCTCCACAACTAGTTTAAGCACCAAGGACTTATCCAATGCGATTGCATTAAATCAAAAGCCCAACACTAAATATCAATTGCCAGATGCGAACTCAACTAAAATAAGCTCTAAAGAAGAGCCACGATGCTTCACCGAAGCCAATAAACATAAAAATTGGAGGCACGCAATATTCCAAGAATTTAATGCTTTGTTGTATATTGGAACATGGGTTTTGGCTCCACCAAACCCCAAAGCAAATGTCATGGGCTCTTGGGTTTATTGAGTGAAGACACATGAAGATGCTTCAATAGTCCAATGCCAAGACTGCTTAGTGGCTAATGCTACATTTAGCAGGAGGTTATCGACTATACGAAAATGTTTAGTCTCATTGTTAAAGCAACAACCATCCATACAGTTATTTCATTGGCTGTGACAAAGAACTAGAAACTCAAGCACTTGGATGTTAGCAACAAATTTTTAAATGGTAACTTGACTGAAGGAGTCTATATGGCCCAGCCCTAGGGCTTCATTGGTAAAGAAAAGCCAAACCATATATGCAAGCTACAAAAATCTTTATAGGAATTAGAACAAGCAACGTGGCTTGGTTCCACTTGTTAAGTATCTTTTAGAATCACTAGGGTTTATTGGATCAAAAGCTGATACTTCGCTCTTTATATTACATCGGCCCAATTTCTCCATTTACATGCTCATCTATATTGATGACATTGTTATTATAGGATCCAACTCAGCATTTATTCAAGACACTGTCAAATACTTAAACAAGGAGTTCTCTCTATGAAACTTAGACGAACTTAATTATTTCTTGGGAATTGAGGTGCTCAATCATCCATTAGAGCTCCTCCTATCACAATAGAATTATGTTACATATCTCCTCCATTGAACTGGAATAGACGATGTTAAACCAAATTACATGCCCATGGCTACAAATACCAATTTAGTCAATCAGGATAAGCCACTTGAAGATGCCAATTTGTATAGAAGCATTGTGAGAGCTCTTCAGTATGCCACCCCGACTCAGTTAAATATCTCTTATGTGGTAAAAAGTATGTTGGTTCTTGAAAGAACCAACAGAAGACAACTGAAGTGCGGTGAAATGCATCTACTCTACTTAAGGGAAACCATTTCACATGGAATGCTAATCAATTCCCAATCCACCACAGAACTCCACGCATATAGTGATGCGGACTAGGCCGATTGCCCCACCGATACAGGATTAACAGGAGAATATGCAATTTATGTGACATCTTGAAATTCGACCAACTCTCAAAAATTGTAATAGAATGGATATATATTTCATTGATGCACTGTAGTTAAATCTCACTCGAAATTGATCATCTCGAGATGACTAACCAAAGGGGAATGGCTAGCTAGAATTTAAGCACGTTGACCTAATTGCAGGTCGATACGCGTAGCTTCTAAAAGCCGCCCGTTAGTCTGAGTATTTACTAGAGTCGCTATCATATGAATGTGGCCACAAATCAGATTTCAAGTTTGGATAATCGAGTTTTCATGAATATCGCAGTTAAATTTGGACATCGCCTCGAAAGGCGTGAATTGGCAGCGTGGCATCGGAATGCCTAGAGAAAAGGGAAAAATTAGAAATTACCATCTCGCCTCTGTCTTGTGCTAGAATCCATGGCTAGAGAGTGTTAGTGATTTTAGTGAGGCTAGAAAATTTGTTCGGCGGTATTCCGAGTTATTTCTCGATCGCGATTGAGCCAAATCAGCACCGATTGAGCCCCTACCAGTCCTGAAATTTTACGAATTTCGAGAAATGTCTCGTCGGTCATCTTTTTGACCATTTTGACCAACTTTGACCGAGATTATTGATGCCCAAGCTCTATTAGTCCGAAAATTCACTGATAGTCCAAAAATCAATTAATTCGTTCAGCTTTAAGTTGCTTTCAATGAATAGTAATTTCAATTATTAACCCTAGAGATAATATCTACTCTGTCTCTTCTCTTTTTCTCTCTCTTATCACCAGAATCTCCTTCTCTCTCTCTCTCTCTCTCTCTCTCTCTCTCTGCTGAATTCCAATTTTCTGCCGCCAACTTCAATCGGCCGCCAACGGAAATTCGACCATTGGAGCTTCCTGATTTTTGGATATGTCGCAGTCCTATCCGAGGTGAGTTCACAGAACTTTAAATCACTTCGATCCGAGGTCGTTTGTCCTTTCAAATCTACTTTTCCGTTTCAGTCGACGAACCAGTCTTTTGTTATCCGAATTTGAGATAGAGCTCATGTTAATATATATTCGACCCCAGCGACCCCTAGAGCTCATTTTCATGTGAAAATATGGATTTTCAGCTCATGAACCACCCCGTTCAGCCCTTGAACAGCCTTGGTTTTCCTTGGGTTTTGCCGGATTCCGCGCCGCCGTCGTGCTCCGTCGATCGCCGCCGGGCCGTTAATCGTTCCATCGCTCGTCCAGCTTCGACTTGGCCTCGTCGAGGTAAGCCGACCCCCTAAATCTCGAGTAGGATGTTAGATGATTCTTGGATAGACTCTAGGATGCAATCTGAGGTAGATCGGTATAGAAAAATTGACTGATTTGGCGATTTTTGTGGAAATCGATTCTGTGGGGAGGCTATGGTATATTATTTGGGCTTGGTATGTTGCTGTCTTAGCTGGATACAAGCTGTTGGTGGTGGTGGATGTGGGTCTCGCGAGGTTCGGGTACCAAAAAATGAATTTTTGGGATATTTAGAGCAAAAACGGGCCAAATAGTATTTTGAAATCACTGTTCACGACACCATGAGTACTGTTCACGAGCCTAGAATACTGTTCACATGCTGTCCATTCGTATTTAGGGTCAATTATTGAGATATCGTGGGCCTAAAATACATATTTTAGTGTAAAAAGGGCACGGACTTGATGCGTTGGACGCAGGTCGAGTTGGCTAGAGAGCCGAGACTGGAATTTGAGCATGGAATGTGCACGCATTTGCATTGTTGATCTCTATGTAGATATGAATTATTGGCGTGCTTGATTATTTCGATGATGAGCTATTTCTCGTTTGCTCTTGTTTCTGTTTCCGTAACTCGAGCGTCTATGAGAGCATGTTAGAGTTGGATCTGAGGGTATGTAATATCCTGAGCGAGATTAGGGGTGAGCTTACTGAGATGTGTTCTCATGGTGATTTCCCCCATCTTTCAGTCCCTAGGACATAAGCATGGCAATGATACCACAAGATTTGATATCCAAGTGACGGAGTACCCTGTTGGCAATGACAATTGATGGAGAATCGGTGGTCGCTGATGGATGTGGTCGCCCTGGGTTATTTGTTGCTGTTAATATTTGTAAAGGTGATATTCAAGTGTAACATGGAGTTGAGATTATGTATATATATGAGGTGTTGTGGTTGCGCTAGTCCTTGCTCATTCGTTGTCAGGGGTAAGGTATCGCTTCCGCTAGCATTTATTTGGATATTAAGATTTCAAGGTAGGCGACAGTCCTGGGATATCGTATGTATCGACCGTCGTTGTGCAGATGTCGCGCGCTCGTGGAGGTTCGGGCCGTGACAATTTATAAGGGCCAAAATTTGATTTCTTGGTCAGCCAAGAAGCAACATACCATTGCACGTTCCTCAACTGAATATGAGTATTGGCATTGGCAAATGCCACAGCAAAAGTGGTATGGCTACAATCATTGTTATAGGAATTCGGCATCTTTCAATCAAAAACTCCCTATCTTTTGGTGCAACAACCTATGGACAACGTATCTTACGGTGAATCCACTTTTTCATGCTAGAACAAAGCATATCAAGGTAGACTTTCACTTGATCCGTCATTTAGTGTCGCAACGCAAACTTGAAGTTCACTTCATATCCACACGTGACCAAATAGTGGATATCTTCACTAAGCCTTTTACATGGTGTCGCCATGATCTGCTCCAATCCAAGTTGAAGATCATATAGAAGACCACCTTCAATTTGTGGGGGTTTGTTAAGGATAACAACACATGACTCGTTCAAACTAATTCAAAATTTGAAATATTTTCAATTAGTCCATTCTTATCTCATGTAGTTATTGTAACGGCTAGCAGACAAACTCTATAAATACGAATGCTATCCTAGAATTCGAGGATAATCAAAACTCATACTCAAATTTAATGTCTAATTCTTACACAATATAACAGTTACAAGTTAGTAAAATGAAATCATTATTAGAGATTAAAAAAGAAAAGAAAAAGGACTTTCCAAGCTCCGCAACGGAGTATAAGAAAAACAACTTTTGAAATTCAACTTTATACAACACCAAATAGACATATAAGAGGAGTGGTTAGATATGATCTTAAGACTATAGGATTCCATGAAGTTGGGTCATTATAATATAGAATGATTCTACAACTAATCTATGCTTAATCACCAACTACCATTGGAGCTTATACGAGTCAATAAGCATATAGCTTTTGAGACTCCTACAATCAATGGGCGTCATTTGTGTAGAGTCTAAACTTAAAACAATACCTAGATTATATTATAATAATACTAATATAATAATAACACTTGAGCATTGAGTTATCAAGGTCAGTCCTATCTTTAGGGTGCTAGTTTCGAAGACTTCTTCCTCGTGGAGGACTTGTATGGGCATTATACAATGCATCTTGGTGCTGTTTGACTAAATGATCTTGTGTCGAGAATCCCAGATGGTAATATTGTTTGACCTTTATGATAATTCAAAGGTAGATCAAGTAATGGTCACGCGGAAACCATGGAATTACCTGAGTTTTTTTCCTTATAAAAGGAGCTTGCTTCGCATATTTACAGGGGTTTAGCTAGGGTTTGGTAAAACAGGTTTGGAAAATTACACAATGGCGTGAATTGACCAGCTAGACTAGTTATAGCGGCTGAGGTCATTCGAGGACTTTGGATAATCAAAGATAACTCTCACCTTTTACCCTCTTCTTTGCCCAGTATCTTCACATGGTGCTTACTGTCGGGGCTGACCACAAGGAAAAGCTCAGGTAGATTAAAAACTTGAAAAAAGGAAAAATAAAAGAAAGTCAACAAAAGAATCAAGAACAGTTGGTGGTGGCTGAGAGATACACATGGAGATCGCAGTCAACCTCGTGTAGATCCCGAATTCAGGAAACCACGCAATTAGGTTAACGATAATGAGGACAGGCAAGGGATGTTCCATTTTTTTAAACGAAAGCGAATTTATGCTTTGCTTTACGCAAGGTCAGTCATACATTAGCTCATGTCTTGTTGCGTCTGCGGTGTCCTAATTAGGGTAAGATCGACTTGTGCGTTGAGGAAAGAGCAGTTGAAACCACTGGTGTGGACTTCCAAACATGAAATCACGCCTTGGCGGCTGATCCCTCCTCAACGAGGATGTCCAGCATCTACGTTTATATAGTATAGTCTTGTAAGAATAAAAATTGGCCTTTGCTTTTGTCTTTAAAGTATGAGAAATAGATTGAGGTCTTAATTCTCTCGTTATGCGCAAAATTTGCTTTAATAGGAGCTTGATTGTATCTTTGTATTTTCTGGACCTCGCTACTTCATTATATGTGAAAGGACGACTCGTACGATGTTGAACTGGTCAAACAATTTATCAGATTTAGGAAATAGTTAATTAGCATAATTTCAAAGTCTAATCATATGTGATGGTTTGAGATTGGTAGATATTGAGAAATTAATCTTCACATAGAGACACTCAAAATGCACAAAGATGCAAAGGTGGATCTAGATTAATGTATCAGGAGGTAAGGGTGATCGGTTCCAAGATTAGTAGGTTCCGAACCAAGAATCCGAAAGCTACTCTATCAGAATCGGTTCGGAAACTTGTTGGGGTGTGTTTCATACTCCTCTGCAACAGGAAAGCATGTGCATCCCGCTACATGTTAAGCGGACAGGGGTCTGGGGGAGTTGCTCCAGAGGAGGTCTCAAGGGGGCAGCATCCTCTGGATATAAGAGGGCTTTTACGATTTAAGCTCATATTTTTTCATTAGTGATTTGGGCTTGGGCTCATGAATAACTGCTACTTTATGTACTATTTTTTCTCTTCTAATTGAGGGATGTAATGAAAGGTGCAAGATGCTAATTATATTAGAATCCTCTACTGGATGTAGTCCTAGTTTAATGATAAATCGGGATAAAATCTCGTGTCTCGATTTCTATTCATTGCTGCTTTTACGCTTTACTTCATGTTATTCTACGTCGATCCTAACAAAACTGAACCGGTCGGCTTTGAAAAGAGTGGGAGAACCTACCCTATAATGAATAATTATCGTATGGAGATTTTAGTGAGAAAGGATTGCTTCATATATTTCAATAGAGAAATTTGTGAGGCTTCTTATTTCGATTTTTATGTTGTTGTCGCATGCGAATGCATATTATGAGCTAAATTCACAGTGTTAAGTTCGCAATCTCCATTCAATCAAAAGTAGACCTTTTAGGTGGAGATTAAGAATTCGTGAGGAACAACTTTCTTGTGATTCGATCATGAAAAACTATGCCGAACGGAAAACAAGCACAAGATCTCATCCGAGATAAGTGTCCAAAAAGCCCTAAACCTATTATATGGTAGCCATTTCAGTCATAAACTTTTCAATTGTGTCATTTTAGTCTTAAACCTTTGGACGATTTGTTAATTTAGTCCTAAATCTTTCAATCGTGTCAATTCAGTCCTAAACCATTTCAAATTTTGTCAATGTAATCCCAAACATATTATTTGGATAATTGGTTTAAAGGACTACATTGACAAATTATTAAAGGTTTAAGACTAAATTAACAAATCATCAAAAAGTTTAGGAACAAATTAGAATAAATTGGCAAAAATATTTAGAACTAAATTAGCAAATCATCAAGATATTTATGGCTAAATTGGCATAGTGAAAGGTTTACGGCTGAATTGGCCGCCGCATAATAGGTTTAGGACTTTTTTTTTTTTTTTTGACAATTTTCATGATCTTATCCTTTCCATTAGTTTGAGGAGGCATAATAACCAATGTGAAAGGTCGAAGAACGAAGAAAATGATCGATCTTTGCGTGTGTACACAAACTGCTTGAACTCTTCTTCTCTTTTGCCATTTGACTCTACTTGAAAGGGAAAAAAATGAAGTCCACTCAAGGAAAGAGCAACGATACTTCTATCTCGAGATCTTAGAAGAGACAATCTAGAACTGTCCCTTCATTATTTCAGGATCGAAGTTCCGTATACGAGCCGCATTTTCTATCTAACCCCTGAAGTTTCTGTGTCATCCGCAGTTGTTGGACCTAAAACCCAAATGACATCATAAACCCCCTTTGGCACGACAATTTGTTCACTCAACATCATTATTTTATTTGGGTTTTTTGTTTAAAGAAAAGCAGCATGATATTAACATTTTTTTTTCAATCCGCAACGTAAATGCAAGTAAAGAGGGGTCGACTACTTTATTGGATAAAACCTGTTTGAAAATGAGCAGATTGTTTCATTTGCTTGAACAACATTTAAAATAGGCATAAGTTAGACGAGTATAATGAATTTACGTATTTTCCGATAACCATGATTGATCTCTCGTCGGGACATGATCACGGATAAACGTTGATTCGTGATTTGAAGAATTAATAAAGAAAAAAGGAAAGTGCTTGAAGGTTTACCATGCTTCACAACGCGACGCCGATTCTTCTTGGCAATGACCCCCTATAATTCATAGAAAGCCTAACATTCGTGTTTTCTCACTCAATGCCTCCCTTCTTTGGGAAAGTTCAAAGGAAATCGGCAAGTGAAAGAAGATAAAAAAATCTACATTACTTGTACGATGACGACCTCGACCTCTTTGACTAACGTTGGCCATGCAATTATAAAAGCCAATGGCCATACCTCAGAAGTTTCCAAATCATAATCTATAGCTCTCTGTCCATACTCCGGTTTCGACCAAAAAATAAAAAGAATCCGTACCCCATCGCAGCAGCACTCGACTTCAGTTCGCTTCCCTTCGGCGAATCACTCCTCCAAGCGCGAAAATGGTCCGATCTCCGTGTTGCTCCAGCGACCACCATGAGGCGGAGGAGGGGTTGAAGAAAGGGCCGTGGAGCGCCGAGGAGGACGCGAAGCTGAGCGAGTACATGAGAGTACATGAGGGAAGGGCACGGGAGATGGAGCGACCTCCCCAGGAAAGCGGGCCTCAAAGGTGCGGCAAGAGTTGCAGGTTGAGGTGGATCAATTACCTGAGGCCCGACATCAAGAGAGGCAACTTCTCTGAGGAAGAAGAGGCCATGATCGTCCACTTCCACTCTCTCTATGGAAACAAGTAAGTAGCCTAGCTCTTTCCTCTCTTTTTTCACCCAAATTTAGTCTTTTTTTGCTTGATCAAACAAGTAAGAACCTTAGCAACTTTTTTCGATTTTAAAACGAAAATTGACCTGTGATTAACAGCTGGTTCGTATGAAAGCATATTTGCTCGACTTCAGATATTGTAGCTTTTTGGACGTTTGGATGCTACCATTATGGAGTTTCATAGATCCATAAACAATTAATTCATTTTAGATACTCTTGTTAACTCTTTCGGTTATTACTATATTAACATGGATTTTCGCCCATTAATGATGACCGGAATATTTAACCTAGGCACGACAAAAAATTAAAACCCAAATGTCGGTTTACTAGTTGTTGCCGTCAAATCTAGCGAATTCTTATGCTCTGGAATTGGTGAAGTGATCACATTCTTTGGTGCTTGTTGTGAAATTCATAAGGACTATATTTGCTTGAGCTTAGTTTAGATCAAACCAACCGCCATTTGCCTTCTTTCTTTAATTGATTTCGCACCATAGGTGGTCGAAGATTGCGAGCCATCTCCAGGGGAGGACAGACAACGAAATCAAGAACCATTGGAACACCCGCATGAGGAAGAAGCTGCTCCGGATGGGCATCGATCCGAACACCCACAAGCCGAGGACTGATCATCTCAACCAAGCCTAAGCCTTTCTCAGCTACTAAGTACTGGTGGACCACACTTGGGCAGCTGCTCATCACTGAGCTCTTTGGAGAACGCCATCGCAAATGCCGCTGACTAGCGAAGCTACAGCTTCACAGCTTGCTAGTGCAAGTCATAGGCGCAAGCGGCCCACCTCCAATCTTGGATCAGCGAAACAATACTCTATTGGGAATTCCAAAGTATGATAATCACCATCTGGGCGTTCCAGGGTTTGCTCCAACCAACAGAGTCATCAGGCTAGTGATCCACTGGCATCAGTCGGGGGCCTTGGCCTTAAGTTATGAGGTGGGTTATTGGAGTTAGTGGCAGGGGAAGATGATACATGTCGGGTTGTGCTTTAGCAATGCATGCCTTCTGATTGGTCATTCAGCCTCTCCTGACGGTCTACAATGACTGAACTAATGATGGTAGAGTGAGACTTTCCAAGTTTGTAGGCGACTTGCCTCAGCACAAATCTCAGCCCTTTGCAATTTGCGCTGAGGTACTTTGAGCTAAAGTTCTTGAAGATGAGCTCATATCTAGCCTCCTTCTTGAGAGTTAGATTGCATGGGGCTATAGGTACGCTTTCATTTTGATTTTTCTAAAAAAAAACTCCTTATTTAAACATCGAATTAGCTGCATTACGACTTAAAAAAGGAATAACATCATCTTATTACCTAACCGTTCCTCAGCGATATGGCAACTCATCATTACCGCGTAGTAAACCATGGTTGAATAGACGGTCATGTCCGATGTTATTGTCTGGCCAAAAAGATATTAGGACTTATTACTTCGTCGAGAACTTTAAGAAAGAAGCAGATGAAAGATTCTGGAAGAAAATGATTATTTGATTTTATTTTTTTGTTAATTTATTTTAAAAAATATGCTATTCGCTAAGCTATAGTATGTGACCTGTTTGGACATTACATATATTATCCTCATTTTATTAGTTAGGTGGCTATCATTTTGTCGAAAAAGGGGGGGGCTTAATATTCAACTGGTATAGTATTCCATCTCCGCTTGTTCAGGCCGAATGACCGAGATTTTTGTTATTTGTCCGCTTGCTAGGCAACTTGGACAATCCAAGTTGAGTCCATCTCGCATTACGGATTTACGAGGCATCCATATGGAGGATAGCTAAAGAAAATTTCTTGATTGTGCTTTTTGTGGGTTCACTCTTATTGTCTTAATTCCTATTGCACTATTCGCGTGTTGATAATTCTTTAGCAGGGCTGCCACTAAAAAAAATAACTGTTATGTCGCGACACGATTTGGAGAGAGGCAATAGGAGGAGGAAGCTGGCTGAACTCTATGTAAACTTTCATTCAGTTTATGCATGGCTGGATCAAACAGTATAACACACAGCTTACTACCAGCGTATTCTGCTTGTTTGTTTGGGGGGCTCCGCTGCACTATCCTGTAAGATCTTTTCTATGTTGAAGATGTGGGGGGGTCAATGGCTTCTTTCTCTAAAAAAAAAAATAGAAACATTAATCTGAGTGATAGATTAAAAAAAACAACAAAAAAATTTTAGGCATTTTTCATTTGACTATTGCCCAGTCCGATGGTCGTAGGCCTATAGTCGACACTCGTTGGATTTTCTGGAACCGCTCTCTCTGGCTCTCTCTCTCTCTCATCGTCTTGCTGCGTTCTCGTTCTTGAGTTTCTCATGCAATTCTCTTCGTTCTATCAGTCTCTTCTTCTGCTCATCTCATCCCAGCGAAACATCTAATCACCATCTCATATAAACGAAAAAGTACAAGGTGTTTTAGGGTTTGTTGCTGTGGTATCTAATGATATGTTTATGAGAAGAGCTATGAGTGGTGCGCATCCTGGCTCCAAATCTTCATCTTAAGACTATGATCTGGCATTAGGTCTGCTAGGATCGCGACGTCACACACAAACGGGCCACGAGGCATTAAGCCAATTGACTGACTGTTTGGCAAGAATGCCATAACTAACTCTTGAACAACTCTAAGTTGACATGTGTTGCGCGGTGGCTTTGCAGTGATCCTAATGTCTAGCTGTCTGGGAAACGTTACTATAATTAGGGTGGATTTAGGATTTAGGAGGTGCTTTGTCCTCTTGTGAGACTTAACGACACCTGGAATTGGTAGACAGGGTTTCCTAGGGGCGAGCTCTAGTTAGAACGAGGACGCATTTTTTTATGAAGGTAAAGGAGTAGTAGAGAGAGTAGCTAAACATGCTTCTTGGTAAAGTAGCTTCAAGAAAATAAACTCAGTCTAATTTTTATCCTCCTAAGCTGTTTCCTGCAGATTATTTGGGGTCGTTTCTGGATAATGCATGTATGATTACAAGTCTATCTTTTGGACTTTGTGGCAAAGCATGTATGTTGACTTTAATATTCACGAATTTCACCTTTGAAGACGAAAGCGCACCAAATTGCGAATTGCGTGACTTGGAAGCAGTAGAAAGGACAAAACAAAAATGGCGTAATGACGTGCCGGCAATGTACTTATGGTAGACATATTGTAACACAGAGTAGTTGGACCGACGTCTCGATAGCCATTAGATTGGATATACGAGGGCAGGATCTAAATATTAACTTTAGGGCATCGGATGTGCTACTGGCGTTCTTGATGCGGGTAACGGCACCTGGATAATGGTGTGGGGTGCGGACTTAAATCATTCATCATCAAAAGTGTCCCCGTTTTGTTTTTTTATAAAATAAATTGATTCCTGTTGCAATTGTGTGTCATTGATCTTCTCGTTTCGCTGAAGAATCAGGAACATCATTAAAATTTTCCGAGGAAAAAGCCGTTGAAACTAATTGGGGCGGGATGTCAACTTCATGCC
>JAGVVM010008896.1:0-15742 GCA_019149425.1 Psidium friedrichsthalianum
TCTCTAACTCTCTTTTATCTTGCCAGAAGTTTTCTTGATAATCGTAGCGATTCTTCTGTGACCTGCTGATACCATTCGCCCTGAGGTGAACATCTGCGTCTTCTATCTAGACCTCCGGATAACCGCCCCTGTTTCATTTTCAATTATAATCCTTGTGACGTGATTCCAAGGCCGCGTGGCTCACTATAGTGTTTAATGACTGGCCCCAGTGGCCTTAATTCGATCTGGTACGTTATCGACGTGCTTGTCTGACTCTGAGAGCTCGAGGAGCTCATGGAGGTGCGCGGCGAGTGTAAATTCAGGTCAGCTTTCCGGCTTTGTTAGCCGCTCCGGGAGGCACTATTAGGGCCGGACGTCGTTCATGTGTGACCACAGGGCTCAACAGCTCCGGGGATGGTATGTTTCAGGAGGCGCTGTGGAGGTTCGGCGGGTGAAGGGGAGGACGAGGAGAGGGGTGAGCAAGAAGATGTTCTTGGATGAAGTATCGGTCTTGCTCAGGATCTCTCACCCGAATTTGGTGGGCTTACTGGGTTTCTGCTAGGCAGGTAATTATACAAATAAAGATTTTGGAGAACATATATGGATTTGATAGCAGCGCACAATTTATTAAAATCTTACCCTTTTTTTTTTGTGGGAAGATACTATATTCATATATTTAATCAGATGCAAATAGAACAACTAGCCTAGATTATATTTTCACCATATCACGAGGAATAAAGTTTGAGAAAAAACACTTAATTATATGATTTGTGTCATGGCCATGTTCTCAAAACGTGAACTCTTTTGTTGTTCTATACTAATATATTTTAAGATCTTATATTTTAAGATAATTTCAAGAGGCCAATATCCAAATTTTTATTTGTATTCTACCAGGAGAACAACTGCTCCTACTTGAGTATGTTCCAACAAGAGCCTGTTCGACAAGTTGCATACTCAGCACGGTCAGTCAGCCGGAACGCTTTCCTGGTCAAACCGCTTGAGTATAGCACTAGAATAGCGCAAGCCCTCGACTACCTCCATTCGCAAGCGGACCCGCCAATCATCCACCGAGACATCAAGTCGGCAAATGTCCTCTTGATTCGACAATGACCACGCCAAGCTCGCCGACTTCGGGCTCTGCAAGTTGGGCTATGAGAGCTACTATTCCCAAACTCCGTGCATCATCAGGGCTCCTTCGGTTATGTCGATGTGAATTACCTAAAGACGGGCTATGTGACGCCTAAGAGCGACGTGTATAGCTTTGGAGTTCTCTTGCTCGAGCTAATCACCGGGTTGAAATCGATGCAAGGCTCAGTGACATTGCCCGAGTGGACTGAAGATAGCCGGAAGAGCAAAGAAGACGAGGCATTGATCAAGATGTTGGATCCGAAATTGAATGAGGACATCAACATGGATCAATTGAGGATGTTGGTTGACATTGCTAATTCAACTTTGTGGAGTATTCTGAAGCGAGACCTGAGATGGGCCACATCGTGTACAGGCTTTCCAGTTGCATAGAACTGCAAGTTCAATCAGAATTGCCTGTTTAAATAACGAACTCGATCCCTAGTGCTGTTAATAAATAGTGTAGTTTTTGTTTCTAGAACCAAAAGACTTAATAGTCCTTATGTTCTCTGGTTTTAAGGATGAAATAGTTGTCTATATGATGTGATAAGACGTATTAGACTTGCCACATGTACATGTGATTTCTTTCTATGAATTGACTAGTGTCTACACATGACCATTTTGCCACTCCTTTTAAGGAGAGATTGGGCTTCTGATCATTGTGGTGGTTTAGCTTGGATGTTGGGCCATAAGCTCTATGGCCCACTATGGGCCTCTGGCCTAAGTTAACATTTGGGTCAGGCCCATTTAAAAAAGGCTTACGAATTTAGCGAAGTTAGTAGTGCTTTAAATAAATGATAACATGTTGGGCAAAATTCTCTTGTTGGTCAGATAAACAATGTCAAATTCACTTAATGCTCATATGATGGTAAATTAATTATATTAATCTACGGCGCAATTATCTTAATTACTTTCCAGCAGGTTGCTTTGTGTGGCAGGCCATTTTATTTGTTGTTTGCAACATTTTTAACACGTAGAAACAACAACAAAAAAAAGTGTAAAAAGGTCGGAATTATTAAATTTATTCCTCATCGCTTGCATTATAATTAAAGAACTTTCTCCGACTCTTCTCTCTCTATAGACAAGTTCAAGTTGTTCTTTAATTTGCTGGGAATCCAGCCCGGGATCAATGCAATCCCCTTAGATTTTGACCCACCAACTATTTGACTTCATTTTTTCTTTTTGAACATTTAACTAAAGATGTTCTCGGGTGCCAATCCGAGATCTTGCCTCTTTATTAGTAAAATTTGAGGGAGTGATGCTTTTCTAATGTTATCTTGATAAAGCCGGAGAATGTAACAAGAAAATCAGAATCTTTATCAATGGAGTGCAGCCTCAGATATTAATAGGAAAGGTATTTTACATAGACTTTGACACCTAGAACCACTAGTGATTTATTAAAGATTGGTGAACTCATGAAATTAGTCGGGTTAACATCACAAAAAATCCAATTGATAGATTCGTAGATAAATTTACCTCAATCTAAAAATTTTACCACCAAAAATCTCAATTGGTACATGTGGCAAATTTATTTCAAACTAATTTTTTAACTACTAGAAACCCCAAACTGATACACATGTGATAAATTTTCCTTCCGTTAATTTTAGTTAAATTGGTTAATAGCATGATAAATTATCATCCGGTACACCCTATGACAAAATGGAGGGTGAAAGCCATAAATTGGTATATCCGTCATTGCCATGTGTTAGCCAACTTAACAATTCAATTATAAATTCAACGGAGGTAAATTATCACAAATGTACCGATTTGAGATTTCTTATTATCAAAAATTAGTTTGCAGTAAATATATCATATGTGTACCAATTTGGAGTTTTTCGTGATATCTACTCAATTAATTATTTAAGGAAAATACCAAAAACATATCTTACATTTCACCCAACTTCCCACTACTAGTGGTAAGCACGGGCCTGGCCTCAAGACATTTATAGCCCAGGCCCACAAAAATAAGAAAAGGCCCAGACCAAACTAAACTGGTCGGGACCGGGCCTAGCCCGAATTTCTTTATTTCAAAATGTTGAAGTAGATTGGTTATTATATTTTTGACTAAAACATCACTTGCTTTATAGATTATGCAATTTTAACCTTTTTAGGACTTTATCAAAGTGTTTCTAGCATAACTACATATTTCATAATCTTCATATACTCATATGTTATGTTTGTAATATAATTAAAAATTGGTTTCGGGCCATTTGAAACTCGGGCCCGGATGATAAAGGAGGGGAGCTTGAAGTCCCTAACTGAGCATACTCGGGCTTGAAAAATCGGGCGGGTCCGGGCTTTCGGGCTAAAGGTCTTTTTTTGCTCATCTCTACAATTTTTTTTTTCCATACCTCATCTTTTGACTACAATGAAAACAGATTACAAGGGTTTTACTGTTGGAACACTTTTCACCTTCTCATGGTTTTATCCTTAATTTACGAAAACTCCAATTTTTTTTTTCCAGAAATGCCCCTCTCAAAGTCATAAATTCTCCATACCACCCAAAACGCCTCAAAACCATTGATCCAAGCCTTCCAATGCCCAAGAAAATGTTAATGAGTTTTACAGGGGGAGGCGATTCTTCTTTTCAATGTCAGTTATTATTTAGAATCAATCACAGAAAAGAGCTTTCCTTACCCTCTCAACTCTTTAAATGATGGCTCTTTGAAAGCATTAATGTCTCTCCTAGTTTCCCACTCTCAAGCCTCTTGTAAGGAAAAGAAGTCTTGTGGAAAATCATTCCCTATTTTGAATCATCCACGATCTTGTTGGCAATAGTTCGATTTGGACTTTTCCTAATTTAGGCCGGGTTCTCTTGCAATTCAGTTATGAGTTGCCATTGCATATCAATCGGGATTAATGTGAAAAAAAACAATGAACATGTGATTGTCATCAAAAGAGAATTGAGATTCGAGCCCAGATAAAATGTCTCCGTTGGACCAAATTTCACTTAAATAGCTGCATACTGCACGAGTAGTGTCATATCAGGATTATCAACGAACTTGGTTATTGCAACTACTCAGGATACCCTTTTTGAGCTTCTACAATCTATTTCTTAGTTCAATATCCATCTTATTAATCGGTATAAAAAAATTAGTAGATCTGTTTCGGCCATAAGGGGAATGGACTAGGGTTATGAACTTAGCCAAGTTGAGAGACTTCTGATACGAGATTTCTGGTTGACACTATAGGTTATACTAGGTTAGAATTAGAACTGTCAAAAGTACATACTGCCGTAATCTCCCGGATTGGTAAAATCATTCATAATTGCGAGGCATGAATACTTCTCCATAGTCCCCATCATTCTTTGACCATCCAAAGCACGATCAAGATATATCTTGCGATCATTCAAACTATAGTTTCTAAGGCAACTTTTGGAGCTTTCGATGGAGGTGGAGCACTAGGCTAAAATTCCTCCGCAAAGACCTCCATTTGGTTCCATGATGGGAAGCATTGATGCGTTCGCTAAGCAATGTATCCAAATGTAAGTGCACAAGTGTCTGAACCTTCTCGTGTTGTTGTCTCTACGTACGTGATGCTGATCCAATCCGACATCTCTAATCTTATTTATCGAAACAACCAATGAGAAATGTCTACGATGAATTCCTTTTCAAGTCATGGTGATGGAAAATTTACTTTGTAGCATAAAGTGAACTCTTATATATCATTGGGACAGCTAATCACCACAAATGTCCAATCACAAGTAATTTGACCCGCTTATTTAATTTCCTACTCATAATCTATCACATCACGTGATATATCAAAATTTATAATCCGGCTTTTAGTATGTCTCGCTCTACATTATAACGATAAAAATAGATTTTCAAAGCATCAATCCACCAAAAAAATTGCCAAATTAAAAAATTATCATATATATAAAGAGGTACTCCGTATTTATCAGTTAACCAATTTTGTAAATATTGATTGGTTTTTAATCCTATGCATTTCGGTAACAACTGAATGGCATCCTCTTGAAACCCATCGTGCCAATGTGCGTCGGCATAATACTTCCATTCTCGAGGAAGTCAACTTGTCCTCTCGAGCCCATCGTGGCAATGTGTGTCGGCATAATACTTCCATGACTTGTTCCCAAAAGAATCACTTTAAGCAAGGGATAGTTATGATTCAATTATCAAATTAACCTCATGCCTCTTGAGATTTAACTTGGCAATCTTTTCGTTTTGCGTACTTCTGGTCAAGCCAAACGCACGTCTGATTCGCAACCGAGTCAACCACGCGATCCAATGCAATTTGGCATTCTCTCATGATTGATCCAATTCTGGCCTTCTGAACGAACGCCAGTTCTTAATCAATTAGGCAATAATTAACTCTCTCTCTTTCTGGAGGGCACGATGATTAGGCACATAAGTTCAAATCCTTCTTAGTACTCTGCCAAAAAGAAATCCAACTGGCATTGACTTGTACTTCAGACTCTCCTCTCGCTCAAGCTCTCCAACAGGTAATTAAAAACCTTTAAAAAACATTATTATGCGACGCTTCCCCGAAGGATCCTTGTGACCTCGGACCTCGTAATCTAATAACCGAAGTACCTGGCGGACCTACGTGTACTTGCATGGGTACTTGGGAATCTTCCATGTGCACGCCTCTGCATGCTTGCATGAGCTCGCAAAGCATATTTAGGAGTTAATAACTTATATATATATATATATATATATATATATATATATATATATATATATATATATATATATATCTCTCCCTTACTATTTGTGTTTTTGGAGAAGAAATTATGGGGATCACATGGTCGCACTGCTAAATTTGTTGAGTTTTCGAGAAAGGAACGTGGGTGAGAGCATTTAGTGACATTCCACCGTAGGTGTTTTCGATTTCATACTTATAAATAATCTGAGGGTACGAGTGCAGAAGCCTGGTTATTGGGAGACCTATAGAGCACCATGTAAATCCAATGGGTGGTTAGATTCAACTGCTTTGAACTTTATAAGGAGCTTTGACTCAGAACAGTTTGCACATAGCTAGTTTAGATTTTTAACAAGTGATCTCCAATTTCTGAGTTAAAAGTCTCTCGATCTCGACGCCTCAATTAAGCGCGTCGGCTTTGGAGGTAATGTCCAACTTAATTACCATCCTCATTTTAAGATCCGATCTATGAGGGTGACGCGTGAACAAGATGAGAAGTTTTATGACGACACCACAAAAATGTGTGGTGGATTTTGACCGTCCTCATTTTCGAGCTTAATTGACTGTCTTCATTTTCAAGATCTGACCTGATGCCCTTCCCTGAAAAGTCTCACAACATCACGGGGCCAACGGCGGGCCGAAAATTGATTGGAGTCAATGTGGAGGAATAGATTACAATCGATTTCGAGACTTTAGGAGAGACTTTCAAAGATTAAAATGTCTGGGAAATAACTAATCGCAAGTGTCAGAATTTTGAGGATCTATCTATTTCACCTAAAAAGTGAAGTTGCTCTCAATTGTTAATGGATTGTATCAACAAAAGTTCGAAGGATCCCTCTGTTGATTTTGTGACATGAAATTAGACGATAATGAATTTAAAGGTATGAATGTTGGGAAAATTTTTTCCAATAATATAAATAATATCTGAAATGTAAATTCTATTGAAATGGAAAGTGGAGAACAATATGGATTTGTTGATAGATTGGTTGAAACCTTGTAAAGGGTACACTTGGAGTATCCATAACCACAATCGACACTTACATACTATGGAGTCACACATGCCAAGCGTGGATTAACCATCTATCTAATGAAGTATGTTTGTTGGCGAGATACACTTGCCAAGTCATGATAAGATTGAGGATCAAGGTCCAATTTGTAATAGGCTTTTTTAGCAACTATGTTCTACTCTTATTTATTTAAGGAGAATAAGAATCTTTCCCAAGAATCTAAGTCGAATGGGATTTCTACCATAGATGCATGCTTCTAGGGAACTTTATCTTGGTCGGCTGAACCATGTAAAATTTTTGCTCATCCTCTCTTTTCTTTGTCTCTTCCATCTTCGTATTGACTCTATATACAGTATCAGAGCAAACAAGATCGACATCAATCTCATGCTGCTTCATTGGTTGTTGCACCTTGTTTATATAATCAGTCAAGTTCTCTCGTTTTTGTTCGTTTTGCACAATGACCAGGTCCTCTGTTACCATCGATTTGGATCATTCTATCTTGAATGAAATGAGCATTCGACTCACCTCTATCCTTCTTAATAGTCATAATTACCTCTCGGGTCTCAGGCGGTCACAATCGTTCTTGGAGGCATATCGAAGTTGGGACATGTTAATGGCTTGATCAAACTCCCTCCTACCACTAATCCTAAGTATGTCGAGTAGCAACCTACTGAAAATCTTGTCATGTCATTGATTTTTAACTCCATGGATGTCAAATTTATAAGATTTTTGCATATTTTGAGACTACGAAGGTCCTATGGAACTCTTTTTGTGATATATACGGACATCAAGATCATGCTTCTCGGATTTTTTAGTTGCAACTAGAGTTTACTCATGTTGAGCAAGCCTTTGGCCAATCTTTTACTGAACACCTTGGCAATCACAAATGGAAATGACAGTACTATCCCCCAGTTCAATTTGTTGACGTGTATACTTATTGAGAAGAACAAGGTCACATATTTCAGTTGCTTGCTAGTATTCGACTTAAGTATGAAGATGGTAAGCGAGACTATTATGAATGCTACTCTACCATCATTTACTAATGCGTGTGCCACTATTTAATGAGAAGAAACTCGTCAAAGGGTAATGAATGCTGAACCCAAACCAGGGGGGAACTGGTAGAGAGTTCACCTTTGTAGCTATTGTTGGCAATCAAACTGATATTGGCACTCATTCTAATGGTGGCAAAGGAAAAGGCCGCGGCTGTAATTCCTAGTTTTCATTGTTCCTCTTGCAGCAAAGATGGGCGTACACAGGTCGTTGTTGGGATATGCACCCTCACTTTCAACCCAGTGAGGACAATTCTACAAATAAGACTACAAATCCTATAGTTGCTAGTCAAGTCACTACTAAAGATCTTCAAACCTCTCTAGGCCTAATCGCCTTGCAACTCCAACAACTAATGTTCTCTAGTGGTGTTTTCAGCCAAGTTTTGGCTTGGGAAACATGGTTCAAACTTCTGGTGATGTCTTTTCCCTCTCTACATCCTCTATGAATTATTTTATAATTGATTCAGGGCAACTGACAACATTTGCGGTAGTTCTCATTGGATACCCATATGCATGAGGTTCCTACTAGTTGCTACTCTCCTATTACGGTTGCCAATGGTGAAAAGTCCCTGTTCAAGGTGTTGGGAAACTGGATTTTTTTTTTTCCAACTCTTCTGATGTGTTATTTGTGCCCTTATTTCTTCTACTTTTTGTTTGTTAGCAAAACTACCAGCGATTCAAATTGTAATGTTACCATTTTCCGTGATAAGGTTACCTTTTAGGACATAACCACAGGAGGACGATTTTGTGAAGGTCGGCTTCACAAGAGGCTATACGCTCTTGATTTTTCAACTACGATTTAGGTTGCTAGCCAGAAAAAAGGCTGAACATCTCAACTATGGCATTGGTGTATGGGGCACCCTTCAGATTGGGTGCTACAGTCCATTGATCCTACTTTTTCTTTATATTCAAGCTCTTGTGAACTTGTAATTTTTCTAAACAACGCACTTGAACTATTTGAGTTGATTCATTCTGATGTTTGGGGTAACACACCAGTTGAATATTGAGATAGTTGTAAGTACTTTATTATGTTTAAAGAAAATAAATCTTGAACTGTTTGGCTGCATGAGCTTACCTCTAAAAGTGAAGTATTGACTGTTTTCAATGATTCATATGCGGTATGGTGCTCGGATCAACAGATTGCATATGTTGGGGTATGGTTCATACTGCCCTACGACAGGAAAGCACGTGGGTCCCGCTACATGCTGAGCGGGCGAAGGTCTCAAGTGGGCAGTGCCCCCTGGACACCAGAGGGTTTTTTTTACAATTTAAGCCCATATTTTTCCTTTAGCAGTTTGGGCTTGGACTCATGAATAGCTGCTACTATATATACTCCTTTTCTCTTGTAATTGAGAGATGTAATGAGAGGTGTGAGGTGCAGATTATAGTGAAATCCTTTGCTGGACGTAGCCTTAGTTTAAGGGTGAACCAGGGTAAAATCTCTCGTCTCAATTTCCTTTTCTTGCTTTACTTTTTACTTCGACTTGATTGTACGCCGAATCCTAACAGCATATTGATAGTGGGAATGAATACACCAATCATCTCTTTGAGTCTTTTCTAAACAATTTGGGTATTGTACACAAAATTTCACGTGTTAGAACTCCCTAGTAAAACGGGGTTGCGGAGTGGAAAAACCATAATGTCCTTAAGGTGACACGATCTCTTTTCTTTCATGGAAACTTACATCGACATTTTTGGTCACATGCTGTTATAAGAATTTTCTATTTGATCAATCATACGGAGTGGACTACAAAAAAACATTTGCTTCTGTAGTAAAGATGAATATAATCTGAGCTCTCATGTTAATTGCTATCAATTGTGATTCATCTTTAATCAACGTGGACCTCCCTCTAGGTCACCCCTATCAAGAATTTGTTTGCAAACATAAGAAGGAAATTTATGGTTGGAAGCAGTCACCTCAAGCATGGTAGGAAAGTTGAGTACAACCCTTGTAACGTTTGGATTTAAAATGGGTAAGTTAGACTATTCTCTATTAGTTAAGAACAATTCTAAAGGAATTGTGATAGCATTACTCTATGTCAATGACATTGTCGTTACCAATGATAAATTGCAAGAGATTTAAACTTTCAAAAATTATTTGCATGAGAAGTTTGACATCAAAGATTTGGGTCGGTTGCGATACTTGGAATGGAAGTCGCTGATTCTAGTAAAGGCTTGTTTCTCTCTCTAGAGAAAATATGCTTTGGATCTGTTAATAGGAACCTTGGGGACCAAAGCAGCATAGTGTCCTATGGGCTTTGGGAGCAAAGTGATAAAACATACTACTCCTCTCCAATATTTTGAACAGTTTCAAAGGTTAATGGTTGGCTAATTCATTTGAGGACATTTCATATGCTGTTAGCTTTGTCTGTCAATTTATCCATGCTCCTATCGAATGTCACATGGAGCTTGTTGACTGTTTTTTGTACTCTTGTAGGAAAGGTAAATGGTTGGCTATTTCATTTGAGGGCATTTCATATGTTGTTAGCTTTGTGAGTCAATTTATGCATGCTCCAATTGAATGTCACATGGAGCTTGTCGACTGTTTTTTGTTCTCTTGTAAGAGGTAGTCTCATTACGCGGAAAAGTAAAAAGTAGAGTGTGGTTGCTCATTCGAGCATTGAAGCAGAATACATAGCTATAGCATCTACCACATGTGAATCGGTTTGCTTTCAGTTGGTCTTGAGTGACTTGAGTCCTAAAAGATTTTTTGATAACTAAGCACCAACTCATTGCGTCAAATCCGGTCTTCCATGAAAGAATAAAAGACGTAGAAGTCGACTGCAATTTGTACGTGAGAAAGTTTAGGACTAAACTATTGAGACTCCTTATATTTAAAGTGAAGAAAAGCTTGTTAAAGTGTTTACCAAACCCTTTCTAAAGGAGTATTTCAACAAATGTTGGCCAAGTTGACCTCAAAAGACATCTTTGTCTCAACTTGGAGGGGGAGTGTTAGCAAGATATGCTTGCGAGTCATGATAAGAATGATAATCAAGTTCTAATGTGTAACGACTACATTTACTATTAGTAAAAGTCCCTTATGATGTTTTTAAGATAACAAAATAATCAAATGCTACTAATGTGTCTAGTTGGTTGAGTAAAACTAGATGAAAGATGCACATGCCATTATGCAGATTGTGTATTAATAGAACGTCCGAAGATTATGACTTATCTATCAATGGTGAATAAGGCATTAGGCGCAATGTCTACAAGCTAGAGGTACCTGAGTAGAAGGTGAACATGCTTGGAATAGAAAGTTAGGTAAAGCTTAGAGGGACCTTGGATAGGTGAACAACTTAGTAGAACCACAATTGCCAATATGTTTGGAGGGACAAGAAGATGGAAGCTCAAGTGAAGTTTTGGATATTATATCTGAAGTTCTGGATATTACATCTAAAGCTCTAGATATTTACTTCGTGTATAT
Source organism: Psidium friedrichsthalianum (assembly GCA_019149425.1). Classification (NCBI taxonomy): domain Eukaryota; kingdom Viridiplantae; phylum Streptophyta; class Magnoliopsida; order Myrtales; family Myrtaceae; genus Psidium; species Psidium friedrichsthalianum. The sequence continues at coordinate 11,244 of JAGVVM010008896.1, forward strand.
CGTATATGACTTGGATATCATTGGGGTAATATGTGATGAAGTGAAGTTTTGGATATTGTATATGAAGTTCTAGATATTACATCTGAAGCTCTAGATATTTGCTTCATGTATATTGTATATGACTTGGGTATCATTGCAATAATATGAGATGTGTTCAGTCTCTATGCAAAGTCTATTCAGACTGTAAGGAGAGTATCAAAAGCAACGTTTAAATTCAGACACAAATCATTTTTACAATGGCTAGTGAACTGACTTGCATTTCTTTCTTATGATAGAGAAGCTATCTTCCATAAATGAAAAACTCTACTTAAGAAACCTAGATTCAGATTGTATGGGCGACTAAATCCATGGAGATTTTGATTTTATCTCTCAATGGCTACTCAATATTCTTTATACAACCTCATCTAATATGTTGATTGGAGAGTGATCCTCCAAAGATTTTCCAATGGGTAGATTGGAAGTGAAGGAGTATAAACGGAGACTAAGGTGTCAAAGAGCGAGACGAGATCAAGAGTAAAAAATTTCAAAGTTCAAAGAGAGCTTCAATTCTATATATTTGTCTCCCATGAGCAATCAATTGTATATCATTGAGAGGTGTTGGACTAAGGTGAACCAATATAATTTTGTGTGCAATCTCTATCCCTTAACTTTTACGTCATGCATCTGAGAATTTATTGCACACACATGAAAATGAATATATTGTTGTTCATACTCAGATTTTGACTTCGTTTTAAAGTCTTTTTTTTTTTAAGTTCAGCATTGTTTTTAACAAGTTCTTTGAAATCAACTATTCTCCCCTTTAGGAGATAATGCTAGCTACATCATTTACCATAAAAATCATAGGTTGTGTTTAGCAATTACATTGTACTCTTTTTTATCCGTGGATATAGACTTTCAAAGAACTTTTTCTTGGTTGACCAACTACGTAAAATCTTTGTTCATTTCCTCTTTTCTTTGTTTCTTTCATCTTCGTACTAACTTGTTATATAATAAACACATTGAGTTATAAACTATGTCCATGCTTTTGAGTTACTATTACATACAAACTCTTACCGATTCAGACAATGTTTCTTCCTTTAAATATTTCCCTGGAAATTTTTGCACTCTCTCTGATAGATAAACTTCAATTTTTATCCATGAACATTCTTAGACTATCTACATATTCCAATGACAATGTTGCTAGAATGAGAAAATCACAGAGTAGAATCCTAGTTTCCACTGACCTTCCTCTTGAATTTTCTAACGGAGGAAAATTATTTTCATAGTTTTGAGTCTTCCCACCCAAATTGCTGTGCCCGCTAATTGGGTCGACTCAGGAGATTCCTATACCAACGGGCAACTATCTATTCAATGGATTTTCCTTTCACCCGAAAAATTGAACAAAAAAAAATGATGAGAACTTCACATACTTTTATAATATTTGGCACATCATTTGCAATCGTTATAAGAATGTTTCACTTGTCCAAAACTCTCAAAACCACAGCTTACTCCAATGGATTATGGGACTAAGGCTGTCAAGTGGGTGGGTCGGATCCAAAAATGATTTGACCCAAATTGGTCCATTTGTATGCAACACAAATTTAGTGACCATACTTGACCCGTTTAATATTTTCTTTTATACTTAATCCAACCTTTAAAAATCCATATCCACCCAGTTAATCTGCTTTATGCTCCTCATGTTCATTTTTTTTTTGGGTAAGATCATTATTTCGACTATAAGATGCTAGAAATTTGGCTTTCAATATTGCACAGAATTTCATTTTGTATCGATTCATAATAAGGAATAAGAGAAAGTTAATACTTGATAGTGAATTTATAAAATTATAGCGACAAATAAAATGGAGGAATTGGAATTTTAATTAAACTGGATGTAAGATATTGAAGAAGATGCTTACCCTGACCATGGATTGTAAAGACTAGTATTAAGATTAGATATTACATGAAAATAGCAATGTCAAATGCAACCATAGAAATATATACTCTAATAACTAACAGATGAAACATTCAAAATAATGGGGAAAAAACAAAGTTGTCTTGATATTGTCGGGGTTAAAAATACAACCTAAAGGGGGTGAATAGGTTGAGTGAAGATAAAATAATCTTTCGCGGAATACTGAACCATCTTCACATCAGATGGTGTGAGATGCAAGTCATCTTGTGTGTAGATGAAGTAATTAGAGTGTGGTATATAAATCAAATCTGTAAACAACTTTGTGGAATATAACAAGTTAAAACTTCACTAGCAGCAAAAATACTTTAACATAATTTGGGATGCTGCTGATGAACAAATACGTAATTGGGTGCAATGTTGATAATAAAGAGATAGAAGATAGCACACTTAGAATTATAGGGTTGGCTATTCCCAGCTACATCCACTCTAAGACTACTAGCCACTTCGCGACCCTAAAAATTAAGAACATTTATAGTTAATGGATTACTAGATTAATTAAAAAAATTAACTAACCTAGTGCTGAGGTCTCCCAGCTCTACCAATTTGCAACTTAAGTTCATGTTCAAATGATTTAAATTTTTGGAGCCGCCACTAATCTTTTTTGGTAGGTAGATTAGATACATAAATAAAGATGGGAGAATACTTTATTTTTGCACATCAGAGATTAAGTTCGGGGACTTGATTATGTTAATGTTTCAATTAACACTCTCTTTGGTACCATTCTTGTGAAGTTTTCTTAATTGAACAAGTCCAATAGATTTGATTATAAGCAAGGGCAATGGTTTATTTTTTTAGGTTTTTTATTTAATGAATGCAATATGCAAATTCAAAGCCTAACTATATGAATGCAAACATGACTACATGATGTTCAGACAAACTATATGGCATGAATGATGACTTTTGAAAAAAATCAAATTTTAACGCAAGAAGACTGCGAAGTATACATATATGGCACACAACATGATTCAATTAAACTACATGACATGGTATAATGATAGGCAATGATGCACTACTATGACATGCAAAAGTAAAGGTTCGTTTTAGCCCAGATGACATGCAAATTGAACTAAATAAAGTTAAAACTATATTCTAAATGACATGAAAAATGCATGGATGACATGGGAAATAGCATGAACTATACTATAAATTAGCATGATCTACCCTATATAAAACACACATGAATGATATTTTTTTTGGTATTTTCAGATTAAATAAAGGGAAAAAATAAAAGATGTTCTGAAGGTTGATAACAATTAATATAAATTAGAAATAATCACCCAAAGTCTAATTCTATATAAAAGGTATCTTGACATTTAATTCCATTTAGACCATGATTTGATGTTCTTTTTGTGAATGTTTTAGGTGAAAAAAAGAGTCAATAAAAGTAATAATAAACCTTGAGTATCATACACCTTTTTATCGAATTTTTTTGACGAATTACTTCGTACCAAAGTTAGGGTCAAAAGGAATTTATTCATGTGTACACTGAGGGTGGGTTCGGATGGTAAATTAAAGAAATTTGTCGACTGGTCCCAAAGTTATGAGATGAGACGGACAATTTTCATTTTTGCGGATGATGTTGTACTTCGAGGGTGAAGTAGGATGGTCATCCATAATGCACATATCCGAGGGACAAAGGCACGAGAGAAAATGTACTATACTCAAGGAATATTATAAAAAATATTTGACTTAGACTTTGGCCAAGCCAGGGTAGGTGCCAAAATTTTAAAGGGTATAAGACCTATCCATAAAGATTCATATCTTTTTTTAAAAAAGGAGGATTATCTTATGAGATATTCAAAAGGGTATTAGATAATTTCCAAACTTTAAAGATATGCGTTAGGATATCCAATCAAGATAACACTTGCCAGATATATTTAGATTTTTTCCAAAAAATATTATAAATTTTGAACTCGAGAAAATCTAAATATTTAAATTTACGCTCAATCTCTTCAAGATAAGATTACTTCAAAAGATATGCCGAACATCCCTAAAAGATAAGCATGGTTTCGAAAAAATAATAAGGAATCAAATCACCTAAGAATATTTTGGTATTCAACAAGATGAGCATGGCATCACGACTTTCAGCTCAAAATTTCAGATCAAATAAGTAGATATGCTCAAATTTTGAAAATCTGAACATATGAGCATAAATTTCAGTAAGAATGTTCAAGATCCACAAGGTTCATCAAGTTTCATTCAAGCAATCTTACATGTGATGACGATTCCTAAAAAAAACAAGGCAATCATAACCCATAAATATTCAAAAAAAGTAACCAAGCATTATTGAGAATATTATGATTAGAAAGTTATCTAATTCGATCTCGTATCTAAATGAGGACCAAGCAAACTGAACCAAAGGCTAGGGGATCGCACAGATCGGTCAAGAGGAATTCGCAGCAGCAAATTCAAGATTATATTAGCACAAAAGAGACAAGGAATTCAACAAAGAAACACTAGATTGCTCAAGGATAGGGGCTGAAGATAGGAGGCACCATAAAGGACTACCATCTACTACAAAATTACCAAAAGACGCAGAAGATAGCTA
>JAGVVM010008897.1:0-47656 GCA_019149425.1 Psidium friedrichsthalianum
AAAAAGGAAAAGACTGTCTAAATGATTGATTCATTTGCTTTGCTTGCTTGCGGAAACCAGACAAATCCTGTAAGATGGGTTTGCGTAAAGAGTGGTCAGGGGAACATGTTTTGCAGGCATGCAACTACAAAGTGCTTCACAAACAGTTTTGCATGGTTTGGACCATCTGATTCTGGCCCTTCGTCAAACAACTTCGCCCAAAATACGGTACCATAAAAATTCTAACTTCTAAAAAGCATAACATAGAGGGAGACTACATATCTACAAAATAGGTATGAACTCCGTACACAGTGATGCGGAGAGATAATTTTTACCATCGCCATCAAAGTGAAACACGAGGATATTAGTCAATTTAAAATTCATACCAAAAAAAATGATGAATCGTAACGTTAATCGCTAGTAAATCATTTAACATCCTATGTGTCAGGGTGGTGAAGAAACATGATAATTAATTTTGTAATGATGGCTTAGTCCTAATTGCAAGTTTAAATATTCATATAGCGACTGATTTCAGTTGATCACTTAATGGGAAATTTTAATTCGAGCTCTCAAAAAAGAAAGAAAAAAAAAAGAAGAAATAGTGCATATCAACTGAGGTTGCGTTAACAGCATGGCCCCAGTTAACTAACAACAAACGCCTGTCGTTAGCCACGACCCAAGCAAGCCCAAACGACGGAGAAATCCAGGGCGGCCCGTTTCATTCCCTTTTTTTTTTTTTTTTTAATGTTTTCATCTTTGGATTACGTTGACGTCATGTGGACGTCACGTCCCGATCCCCAATTATGGCCGAGAGTCCCAGTTCCTACACGAGTCAACTGCCGTTTTGAGATCTTCAAATCAGAGGGACTCCGTGAAACACGCTCAACACGCGCTTCCTCCCTCCGCTGCCCCTTTCAACTCTCTGCCTCTTTTATTCTTTATTTTCTTTCTTATTTTTCTCCCGTTGATAATTTCTCTTCCGATTCAGTCTAATCTGAAAGTTCTATCCCGTTTCGGGTAGGGAATATTCTATCGCAATCTACCTTAAGATTTGGGGCGTTTTTGGGCGGTGTATTTTCAGAGCTTTGTTTTTCTCAAGTTTTGTTGATGAAACAAGTTCAATTTTTAAAGGAGACAGAGGAGTTTGCCTGAAGATCCTGCCTCTCACAAGTGTCAGATCTATACTCGCTCAAAATTTTTACTTTGACTCGGTGATTAGGTGGTTGGAGATGCCAAATGTAGGCGCCACCATCAAAAAGCAAAGTCATAACATTAGATAGAATTTTCGATATGGGCTTGTTATGAAGTAGGATTTGGTGATTGCACTGTCGATTTTGGTGTGAAAAAGTATAAGTGTGTTCTTTGAACGTGTGACCTACCTTGTTTTACCTTTCTTTTTTTATTATGATTATTTATCTTGTTATTTGGAGCTTATTCGTCTTGAATTATCCGAGATTTGTCTTTATTAAAGTTTTGCTCTTTGAATTAATTTCTTTCTTATATTTTCATGAGGAAGTGAATGCAATGTCATCTGAACCCAAAACAAAATCATGAGGTTTACATCGGGGAATATCATAATCACAACGTTTGCTTTTATGATCCTCCAACATTGAGTTGTAATTCTCTCTTATCGGCTGTTCGCAGTGCCACTTGATGCTTGTTTGAAGGAATTTGATTCTGAACAATCTTTCATTTCAGTTGGCCAAAAAACGAGAGCATAAGAGAATCCTCCCCAATCCCTATGACGCATTTACAAATTGAATACCCGATAAAGTATCAATAAACTAATCCCTAACTGTAAAGTTCTAAACCTATGTAGTATTGAAATTTAATATTAGACTTTTAATTTTATCAATGAGTCATAAACTGCATAATCTTTGTCAATAGTCAATCTAATTAGTTTTTTGTGGCCCAAAATCATTTATGGTTACGGCCGGAAAACTAACTATAGACAATTATTAGAACATTTTAATTTTTCTTTTCTTTTCTTCTTTCTCTTGTCTTAGTTATCCTTATTGGGTTGGCGAGGGTCGTCAGGCCCTCGTCTGCCACTGGTGAGTGCCTTGGACCCCTCGCGGCCATAGTAAAGATTAAACCAATGAAAAAAAAAAGGAAAAAGAAAGGAAAATAAAATATTGCAAAAGCAAAAAGATCATAATATTATCATAAACGTTCACGTTACGTGGCATGCCGCGTGGAACAACCGGGCGGTCAGTTAGTGATTTTTTATCACTATTAGCTAGATGGATTCAATGGCAAAATTACAGGATTAGATAAAACTAACAAAAGGGTAATAGGTTTAGGATTTTTTGAATTAAGTTTCTATCCTACTTGAAGAAATTACAGCATGAAATGATAATTGTCTTTTGGCTATGGATTGACAGAGACATATCGATGCATGCTCGTGACGTAAAAACTCGAAAAGGGGCAGAGTTTCTCCTTGAATGATGAGGTCACATGGCTTGCCATTTTCAGTACTCAAACCCAATCATATCACAACACTTTTAATTTTTAAGCTGTTCTATTCCCATAAGTCCACGTGACACTCTCTGGAGCCAACAGGACAAAACTAAAAAAACTGAACTTAACCTGCCCAATGAGAAACCAGTAGCCTCAATGTATCATAAAACCCCCATGATCGATTAAAAAAAGACATGCTTTTTTTTTTTAACCCATGGTTAATACCACAAAAAATTCAAAACAAGTATTATTATGATAATTTACCTCAAAAAGTTTTACGGCAAAAAATCCCAAACTGGCATCCATGCGAGAAAAATTTACTTCTAAATTATTTTTTTTACCACCCCCAAAAAAGAATGACACACTTGTAATAAATTTTTTCCAAACTAATTTTGACCATCAAAAATCTAAACTGTACATTTATGATAAATTTACTCTTTGTTTAAGTTTTTTTACCTCTAAAAACCCTTTTGATGATTAAGAAACTCTTACTAGGGATGAAACGCACAGGAATTTTGACCTAAGAATGATGGTGAGCCTAATAAAGGTTATGGACACGTAGGCTGGATCGAACTTATTGCGCTGTTTGATCAATAGTTGGAACAAGATGTGGAATTGGATGAAGTCTGTCGCATGACTGGGATGGGCGTGATCATGTTCTCTTTTTTTTTTTTTTTTATTATGCGCTAAGAAATTTACATTTTATGAAACTAGATAGAGCATTGTCAGGACCTAAAAATAGGTTTCTCATGTTAATGGATTATCGGGTTAATTACTTAACTAACCTAACTCAGACTATCCCAAGATCCATAACCAAATTGCAACTAATGATTAATATTGTAACATACAAAGATTTTCAAAAAGAGTCGCCACTAACCATTTTTTGGTAGGTTGCCCTAGAACCTAAGTAAATTAGCGGGAGAACTATATTTATTCTACGAACCAGAGATAAAAGAGTTCGGGGACTTGATTACGCTAGATTATCTAATGCCCTGAGCCCTTTCAGTACCATTTTATTTCATGAAAAAAATCATTTGAAAAGCAACATTAATTGATTTTAAACTCGAGTCATCTCATGCGGGTGCACAATCAAATTAATTGAACATCTAGATAGTCAGATAATCAAGGGAGCATGTGCCACCACAAAACATATTTTTTAGTTTTTTATTTTTATGAATGCCTGAATGACTATACTATATGCAAGGATGAAACTATTTAGAATGGCAAATGACATGAATTAAATGCAAAGACTAAAGTACGACTATATGACATGCAAGAATGGATGACATGCAAGGATGACATGGCATAGATTGAATAGCAAAGATGACGTGGTAAGGATGAGTGCATAAATGACCATGGGTGAATGAAGTGAGATGGCAAGTGTGGCATGATATAAATGATGTGGTATAGATAACATGGCATGGATGATTTTTTTTTTAATTTTCGGGAGAATTATTTCCTAAAAATAGAACTAGGTCAAACAACATTTTATCTGCATATTTTAGAGTTTGAATTGACCTAAACCCTAATAATATTTAAGATAGATTATTTTAAACATGAAATTTCTATTTAGGCATGCAATTTTTATTCTAAAATGCAATATAACTAAATATTTTACAAAAAAAAATTAAGATATGCAATTATCTACATGATACTATTTTAAAAGATAGCATTTTCAAATTATGTGGGTGGGAAAAATGAATGAGTGCAAATTTTTTTAGAATTTTCAAGATTATATCATGTGACGAATATATTTTAAAAAAGTATACAATCAAGCAATCAAGTCAAAATAGGATTGAATAGGTCAATCAATTCAATCTAGAAAAGTGGATATATCAATCAATTTTGAGATATTTCGCAAAATATTTAAGTTAATCATTAATCAGTAATCCTACGATTAACGATTGAATCAAGTCCTTGCATAATCGAGTATCCATCAATAATCCTAAGAATGGACTTTTGATTATGTGGCAAGTTGCGGATTAGGAAAGAAAATTTTCCTAATCAAATCTGATTTTTGAAAAAAAAGGATATCCATGTTTGATTGTATATATACTTATTAAGATTATGCAAGATATATATCAAATGTACAAGAATAGCCAGTGAATATTCTATTTTGAGATAGGAAATATTACCTTGTCTTGCAAAAATTCGCTTTCCTATTCCAATTCACGCCAAGCTTGACAACCAAGTTTTAGCATAAGGGGACGAGGGGTTAGAACCGTCGTACAACGGGTTTCAATAATGCCCAATTTGCTAATCCTGTAATATGAACAACAGCAATGACAAAAGGCCTTCAATAATTTTTAATCCACGTCAATTGGTCTTGAAAGAAACTTTGTGAAGCTTGGCTTTAGAGTCTGCTCGAGATTGGCGCGCTTGGGACAACAACAGCTTCGGTCCAGCAGGGTCTCGGGTTCGGAGTCGCTGAATCAAGGCGGTGTGTAGCGGATTAGAAAAAAACAAAAAGAGCAGCAGCAGCAGGCGTGGAACAGCAGAGGATAACTTGCAGCAGCAGAGAGGACCGTCGGGCTGAGCAGAAGGGTCAGCGGTATGGCCTGCTTTACGTCCGAAGATGTCGGTCTTCTGCAGGAAGTTCCCAACACGACTCTCTTTGTCTTTAGCCCTTTTTTCTTGGCATGGAAATCATGGGAACAGAAGAGAAAAAAAAAAAAACTACTATCTTTCCATGCCTTAAAGGCTTTGATGCTTTTGACTAATCGAACAACGCTAATAAAGTGCTTCCGCCAAAGTAATAAAGCAAAAAACTTTATTAGCAGCACTGAATTCTTAAAAAAATTCTTCACTAATTTAAGAATTGGACTAGAGGACTTAGGGGGATGTATTTCATATTTTCAAGGAAGTTTGACATGTTCGCAATTAGCCATTCAAAGTTCTTCTCCATCATTTAAGTTCAAAATTCCAAAAATTCAGTCTGGTTGTACACCCTTTTGCCAACTTTATCCAAAGTAATTTTAAACTTTGTTGACAAATTAAGGGAAACCCTTTGCAAGTTAGTCGCAACTCACTTCTAAATAGTACGATACTAACATGCGCACGCGACAGACACACCGACATGTATTTCATCAACAATAGAGAATCCAACAATGTTAGACACGTTATAGATTAAAAGTATATCATATATATTAATTAGTGTGTGAGTTTTTTTTTTCTCATTCTTCTTATTTGTTAGTGATTCAGATTAAATTTTTTTTAGATAGGATTATTAAGTTTTGGGTGGCGGATATACGATTTAGTATTTATATCATCAATAGATTACATTTTCGACCCTAATTTATTGAAAATGCTTAAATAACCTCGCTGCGTGTCGTTGGCGTGTTGGGAGCGCCATCCATTTGTCCGACGCACGTCGTAAAGTATCATAGAGTGTCGGAGTGTCAAAACACACATCTAAACACGGCACGAAGGCGCCTGAAGAGGCTACCTTTTTGTGTCCGTGTAAGATTTTTGTGTGATGCTGGACAGTCAGTCACAAACTACATGAGTTCGTCAGCTTACTGTCACATATACACAATTATAACTACCCCAATATTAACGCAGTTTCCCGAGCCCCTCCCTCGGCTCTCGCCCACAACATTCGTTGACCGTTTTCACCTATTGCCCCACATTTCTTCGTAATCCACCACTGATTTAGCCATCCTCATCTGCCAGCAAATATCAGGTTATCTGCATTCTAATTGCTCAAAATTTACTTCTTTTGACATCGTAAATTTTACTTTTTTATTTTACCTATGAACATTGAACAATATCCCTTTTCCCCCCACCGACAAGACTTTATCGGCGGCACATCAATACAGAGTCTTGAGGAGGAAAATACCTCGGATCATTGTTTGACACAATATATATATATTTATATATATATTTATATATATGTGTGTGTGTATGTATATATGTGTACCCAATTAGCAACTTGATTAGCAACCTAATTAATTTACTAATCCAAGATATTAGACCTTACCTCACAAGCCGACATATGACCACGTGATAATAGATTTAACCAACCACATTTGCACAGCAAAAACATAATGGACCCAAAATGTCACTAAACCGCATCAGAAGCACCACTATTCACGCCTCAACTTCGGATCGAAGCAAAGGCGACTGTGTCCTTGCACTTATAATCATCACCTTTTGTATCTTTTCTTTTTTGTGTGCCCTTTTCACAGGTAGAAATGCTTTTTTTTTTATTTTGCTCGAAATAATTTTTGGTTGTGATTGGCCGAAGCGCGCTCGAACGTCGGGGTCATATTAATATGTTGCCCCAAGCTCAACTCTCGTTAACCGCCCTTGCCCAAGCTCGTCCCTCGTTAACCACCCTCACCCAAGTCAACTCACATTGCTCTGGACTGATCGACCTTACGATCAAAAGAGCGCACAATGACTCAATTGTAGTTTTTCAAGACTATGTGTGACCAGTAAATGACACAAATGGTCCCTAAACTTTGGCTCAATGTGATCCATGAATTTTTAATTTGACCAATATGATCTTTGAACTTTAGTCTAATGTGTAATGTGGTCTCTAAGCTTTCAATTTGTTCAATGTGGCCCCATAAATTTTGAAAAATGTTTAACTTGGTCTCTGAACTATAAAAAAAAAAAAATGTTACTCTGAGCTTGAATTAATTAAAGGACTACATTGAATATCTTCCTATGGTTCAAGGACTTAGTTGAATATGTTTCAAAATTTCAGGGACCATATTGATCAAATTAAAAATTTAAGGATCATATTGTGTTTTGGGCTGAAGTTCAGGGATCATATTAGTTAAATTAAAAGTTCAGCAATCACATTGCACAATGAGTCAAAGTTGAGTGACAATTTGTGTCATTGTCCATTCTCATAACCTTCCTCTATACCCAATACTCTCAATCTACCCATTTTGTTGCAGTGTTTGGACCTGGCCCCCTCCCCCCCTGCATGCCAAACTGTGATCAAGCCAAAATTGCACTTGAAGAAAGATTTTATCGATAAAAAAGCGATAGGTAATTAGCTAGGAGCTCGTAACAAAATCGTGGTGCGAGGGAGCAAAAGTTATTCAAAATCGCTAGCTTTCTGATTCGCAACTGCCTGCGTAGCAATCTTAAATAGATGATCGAACGTAGAGTAGTTAACAGTTTGTACCAACTTTTTGGTCCAAAAAAAATTGCATTGTATTCCGTTCCCACGAATCGACAGTTATTTTGGAGTTTTCATGTGCACGACGCATGGTACGATGAGACAACTGGGGTGGGCCAATGATCTTGGAGGAAATTCCTCTGCCCTTCCCTGTTTTTTCCTCTTTATAAGCATGGCTTGTCTGGGTGAAGTCTCCTCATCGCCACACACCCTCAATCCCTCCCTCCCTCTCTCTCTCTCCCCAAGTCCAGCTTCATTAGCATCTTAGAGCAGAGACAATGGCTTCAGCAAGAGTGATGGCTCTGGCTCTTGCATCTCTCAGTATCATGCTGTCCACCACATGGATGGTTGAAGGGAGAATACCTGGCGTCTATGCCGGAGGGCCGTGGCAGAGCGCTCACGCCACCTTCTACGGCGGTTCTGACGCCTCCGGCACCATGGGTACTTCATTTTCTGCTCTTCCAACGCTTACTCTCGTGCCTTCGTAATATGCGCCTAGTTTGGTGGTATTCCCCTGTTTTCACCCATTTGTACACAATTTACCTCTCACACAACTAGCAGAGCCCACCTCCAACAATTCCAACCTTCAAAAAAGAACTATGAATTAGCCAATCTCGTTAAGGGAATGTTAAACAGGATTAGCTGATTAACCTACTGTCGCTTTCATCAAGTAAAGAATTGACCAAGGAACTTGCTAAAAGAACAGATTCTAGGAACTTTAACTAGTGGTTGCCCACTCGATCCTTTCATCACAGTGTGTGACGACCCTCATCCAAATCCTACTTCGCGTTCGAATCTTTTCAGCTACCATCGAATCTCTTCTCTACTGGACGTCAAATCAACGAAAAATTCACAAACCGCAGAGTCACGGACTCAGCAGTCTCATGCACCCATCAGATGGAATCTGATACTTTGTACTGATGCTCTCTCCTCTACGAATTTACAGGCGGAGCCTGTGGCTACGGCAACCTCTACAGCCAGGGCTACGGCGTCAACACGGCGGCGCTGAGCACCGCCCTCTTCAACAACGGGCTCAGCTGCGGCGCGTGCTTCGAGATCAAGTGCGCCAACGACCCGCAGTGGTGCCACTCGGGCCGTGCTTCCATATTCATCACGGCCACCAACTTTTGCCCCCCGAACTACGCCCTCCCCAACGACAACGGCGGGTGGTGCAACCCTCCCCGCCCCCACTTCGACCTCGCCATGCCCGTGTTCCTCAAGATTGCCGAGTACCGCGCCGGGATCGTCCCCGTCGCGTACCGCAGGTAAAGGGCCTATTTTGAATATGACTTTCCCCTTCTTCATGACTTAGCCACTAAACAGAGCAATCGGGTAAAGATTCCATTTTTGCGGGGCCTTCCTTTATTCCCCCTACTCTTGTCAGATCATCTGGAGGAATTTCTATGTTTCCACATTTATTATTCCCCAACATACATCCAAACCTGCATTTTGGCTGTCAGTAATGGTTAGTTATAACTGCCGTTCCTCCTGCGTTGTCGTTTCGACGCTCTCTACTGTGGTCGCTTTCGCCTGTTCATTGTCCCAACTTGACCCCACACCAAAGTTACTTTCTCACCCTTTGCGTTTGTTTTTTTCCCCCCTCGCGTAATTAACGCAGGGTGCCGTGCCGGAAGCGGGGCGGCATCAGGTTCACGATCAACGGCTTCCGGTACTTCAACCTGGTGCTGATCTCCAACGTGGCCGGCGCAGGGGACATCGTGAGGGCTAGCGTCAAGGGCTCACGCACCGGGTGGATGAGCATGAGCCGTAACTGGGGCCAGAACTGGCAGTCCGACGCCGTCCTCGTTGGCCAGTTGCTCTCCTTCCGGGTCACGGGCAGCGACCGCCGCACCTCCACCTCCTGGAACATCGTCCCCGCCGGCTGGCAGTTCGGCCAAACCTTCACCGGCAAGAACTTCAGGGTTTGACTTCTGGCGTCGACCGAGGGGTCATGTTCTTAATTAGGGACCGAGACCGTGAAAGTTTCTGATTAGTAGGGTTATTATTTATGGTATTAAAGATGACAAAGTATTGTAAGGTGAGTGAGGTATAGAAAAGTAGCTGAAGCGGCTGCACAAACACATAGTAGCCCGCAGCTTATGATTAATTATGATATTGTCGCTCTTGGGCTTGATATAGACTTTCGATATGTGTACGTCTCGATGACCCTATTAATTATATGATTTGATAAGTTTCGATTTGATTTGGAATTGGAATTGGAATTGGAATTGGAATGGTGTTATCTGCTTAAGTTTCAAGGTTCGACTAACCTAAAAGCATTTTGGTTGACTGAAACTAGAGAACGACCATCATGTGTTTGCAAAGTGGACCATGTGTGAGGGCGTTTCACTCTAAATATCTCCCGCGACGAAATACTTTTCACCGAAAGTTGTTTTTCGACTTTTGATTAAAGAGTATGAGGCAAACAATATAATCAACAACTCGAATTTCGATTGTATTGTGCAAACACAAATCGTGCTGGAATTTAATCGACAACGAGGATTGATAATATGAAAAGTGCAATTGTTGCTGACGAGCCCAATGTAGACAGATCTTGTTGGAATTTAATCGACCACAAAGCTTGACAACGTAATGATAACACGCCGGAATTTGAGCGTTCACGAAGCACCCAGGATAGAGACACGTGCTAAAATTTAATCGGAGACGTGAATCTAAAAGTTACAGTTAAATAAAATAAAGTGCAGTATAAGAAAGTAAAGATAAAATAAGTTAATTTGATCGATTTGTATGGGGCACGTCCGAAGAGTACGATGTAGATATTTAAAGCCTATAATCGACGATTATTGACGAAGGTTACAAAAGGGGCTTACAAATAGAGGTTACAAACGGAAGTTTCAAATAGATATTGCAAAAAGAAATTGTTTATATGACCCCATTACATTGATGGTTTCTTCAACTTCGCTCCGTTGACGGTTCTTCTGACTCTACTCCATTGACGGTTACTTCCTCAACCGTTGCATCCTAGATTATATACGTCAATTTTTGTCGATCCCTTCAAGTTATTTATTCATCATGTTGTCCATAATTCGATTTATACATGACCAATTTCTGCTCTCATCAACTAAGTCTATCACTTGTCGATAAGAATAAAAAAAAAAATCAATCATGTTTTTGTGCAAACAGTGGCATAATCACCTAAAAAAAAGTGTTACATTTATTGTATGTATGTCAATTTAGTACTAAAGTTTTCATTTGACCAATTTTGTCCTAAACCTTTTGACCATTTATCAACTTAGTCCTTCTGGCTGATTCTAGTTGAAAATCGGTTGGTGCTGCAGTTCCGTCAATGTCAGCCATTTTACGTGACACGATCAATACTAACGTGAAAGATTTTTAAATTTTATTTTACTTTTCCCTAGTTCTTTTCTTTCTTTTCTTCCCCATATTTCTCTCCATCAGATCTAGCGAGGGCCGTCGTGGCCAGATCCGATGAAGGTGACCTTCACCTGTGGTCGGCCCCTGTCAGCCGTCGTTGAAGCCTCAACAATCAACAAAGGGAAATTAGAAAAGGAAAAATTCGAAAAAAAAATTGAAGAAATTGCCAAAATTATCAATGTCAGATCCGTTTGTTGCTACGTAAAATTGCTGGTGTCCACGTCACCGATCGCCAGCTAAATTTTATCGAAAAGGATTACATTGGCAAATCGTCTAAATATTTAGGACTAAATTGGTCGGATTAAAAAATTAATGACTGAATTGGCATCCGCACAATATCATATCTATAGAGCTTTGTCAATACTTTTTCTGACTAAGTGTATTCCCAAGTGCCGAACGGTTCTTGATATATGCTCGACATTGGTATCGGTGGAAAGCGGAAAATGAAGCTTCCTCTTCTTTTTCTCCCGACTAAGAAAAAGGAACCTTCGAGATCAGAAATCTAAACAGAGTCCAATATGGACACAGAAAGTGGACGAGATGGCTCGCCCACACGTTGAAAGTGGAGTCCAAAAGCAGTTTTTTTGGGGGGGGGTGTCGAGCGTAAAAATCTCAAGAAAGAGGGCTGGATTAGGTAAAGCAGTTTCTGGGCATTTTCTTGGATGGTTCGTCGGTCTGTTTCCTTTGGCCAAGGGATGGCACATGCAGAGAGGAGGGAGATGACATGGACCGCGGACCATGAAGCTGCGATGCCCTCCGACCGCCTGCCTCGGCTCTCTCCTGGAAAAGCGGGATGATCGGGCGTCACATAGGTGAAACCGAACCGGGCAAGTTCGTGCACGGTGCCTGGACATGACGCGTGCGTAGAGCAAGCTTGGCTCTACTCTGATGCTCCGATATGGCAGCGGTACCGGACGAGATCGAAATGCGATTTGTGGATTTAACAATGTCACCAAAAGGGTTTTAAATGACGCCCAAAGAGAGGGGGGAAAAAGAAAGACGAAAAACTGGGAGGTGCTCTCGTTGAGAGTCGAACTCAAGACCTCCCGCTTACTAAACGGGTGCTCTAACCAACTGAGCTACGAGAGCCGCGCTGAGCAGTGGGGGCTCGTATTTCAATATTATAACTGGATGTAGATGATGCTCATCCGACGTGACAAGCAAACCCTGAAGAAGTGGGTGCCTTTTATCTCTTGGCATTTTGGTTTTTGTGTTTTTGAGACTCGCTTTCAAGTTAATTTATAAGCGGGGCAGTTTTTATACCCTACGATAAATGGAAAAAAAAAAAAAAAGAATTCACTCCCACGTCATCTCTATATAAAATAATTAAAACAACAACAAAAAAATTCACATTTAGTACGTCTGCATTTACTCGAGTTTACGCCCGCACATAGCATATCCCCCCTCACCAGAAACTTAATGCAACTTATAGTGAAATTTTTCTTGAGGTTTTGTTTATATGAACTAGAACTATGATTCTTCTTTTTTCGGCAGTAGTTAGCACCCAAGTTAAACGAGAGCATGAAAGGCTTCTAGAAGCGGAAATAACCGATTCTAAAGTTAATTCAGGAAATATGGGGCCTATAGAGGTTGCGAAATCACTTTTTCTACGCATAAAACGCACCGTTGAGGCACACATCGGAGCCTAGTCTTCCACGAGGCAAAATCCGTGGCGTTGAGCAAGTGCCATATTGAGCCTTACGCCTAGGCAAACTAGTACAGAAAGAAATCATCATTTGCATGGTTGCATCCCCATAGCAGATATATCCACCCGGTCCATTTTCTCATGAGGTTGCCTTGGAAGAGAATTCAATGGTCCATCGCACAGCAAGACATTTGAGAATCGGTTGCCGATACCAGTTCAGTCATCTCATTTAGTCCCTTATTTGGTCCGAAAGTTTAGTCATCCTGACAGTCAAAAACACGGGAAAGTAGAGTATTGATCTCCATGCGGGTTCCAGATACAGGGGGGAAAAAGCTACAAGGATTATCTCCTGAAAGCATGCATCGAATGGTTAGGCTGAACGGGCTACTGATTCGATCTCTATTTGTTGTTCTTCACTGTAGAAGCCTCGATGATGTCGATGAACTCCGGCTGATCACATTCAAGAAAGAACAGATGAGGCGCCCGTACAAACATCACAACAAATGTTGACAAATTATGCTAAAAAGATGGGATCACCTTCAAGGAAGCTCCGCCTACCAAAAATCCGTCCACATCTGGCTGGCCCGCCAATTCTTTGCAATTTTTTCCATTAACAGAGCCTACAATAAATGTGCATTTAGGTAAAACAGAACTACGACTTAACCGTAATACTAGGAAGAGCTTCCTCCATTATTGTCCTCCCCTCTCCGATCTGACAACAGGAAGCTTTGAGAAGCTTCTTTCAAAGGAAATGAGAGGAAGAGGACAGAAAAGAAGCCCCGTTGACATAGAATCAAATAAGCCAAGTACATCCGAAGAACCAGTTAAAAAAATTCCTGAAGAACCAGTAAAGACCAGTAGAAATTCCAGCTTATGACCGAGAGTCAATTAATCTGAAACACTTAGCTTCAGAAACCCAGAAAGATACCTCCATATATTATTCTGACAGATGCAGCAACTTCGGGCCAGTATTGTCATGTAGCCATTTTCTCAATTCCGTATGTACCTGACACATAAGAAGTTATTCAGCCACTATAACAAATGTTAGAATCATAAAAAAACCCAGAGTTAGCACATTGCGCAAGTAATGAGATGACACAGGTACACAGGATCACATGGATCACAAGGCATACATTACGTCTGGATTTAGAGCAGATTGATGCATGGGTTCGCAGATAATTTACAGCAACAGAAAGGATGGCAGGCAAGCTACAAGAATTCGTCTGCCAACCAATGGGTGAAGAAAAATTCCCTTCGTGTCTTCAGCCTATTCCACCAATGTATTGTTGTTGATTTTGGAAATATAATATTCCCTATTTCCCTTAACAATCTAGAAGTACTTTACATCAAGATGCTATGCTATGTTCCAGAAAGAATAGTCAAAACCTAATCAACATACCAGTGTATGTATCATTCAACATAAAATATGCGAATTCTATGTGTGAGGTAATTTGGAGAAGAGCCACTTTATGAGCATAAGTAGATTCATGGAGGGTTTTCAAGAGAAGGCATATCAATGAGCAATGGATTTACCTCATGAGCCTGAGCTGGAGTTACAACCTTTCCAGTCCCAATGGCCCAAACAGGTTCATAGGCCAAAACAATGTTATCCCAGTTTGAAACTCTCTCTGCAAAACCCCCCAAAACAGCATGCATTTTCAAATTAAGTTTAAACAAATGAAAAACTATCCCTAATAGGGAACCATGCACACGTACATTGATGATCCTGAGATTGAATTAACGCAGAGAGATCTGTTCGAAATCCATATTCCTGTATTAAGAAATGGCCTGGTCAGACAAAAGTACCTGTAATTGATTTTGTCTGCGCAGCAACAACAGCCATTGTAGACCCTGATTCACGCTGCTCGAGAGTCTCCCCAACACAGGCAATCACTTTCAAGCCTTGAGATAGCGCGTAAGCAACTTTGTCAGCGACAACTGCAGAAATAAAAAAATCAATTGGATATTCCAAGTGCAATACGTATGATTCTCAAATGACAGATGACGAGGAGAGGCAATTAAATGAATGGAGATACTTGAAGTAGTAATTAAGAGGAATCTGTGATATTGTCTAGTCGAAAACCTCATTCGACTCGTTCAAAAGAAGTCTCCTTTCAGAATGACCGAGGATGACCAAGGAATGTTCAAGTGACAAGCATTGCAGCACTGCATACATAAACTCAGCATCACATAAGTGTTGAAGTTGAAAAAGGAAGTGGACTAGCAACTATTAACTTACTGAGTGCAAGCAAAAACAAAAAAGACTAAACCATTAGCAAAAAGCAATTGCCATTGAGATTGGGATTGACAGATCCAATCATGTCAATTCTCTGGCAGCAGTCAGCAGTGAGAACCAGGAAAAATAGCAAACATGATCAACTTCACCAGTTTGATCATAACTCATAGGTAGTAACCATAATATGGAGCACTGAGAAGGTTTTAAATTCCTGGATTAACTATACCAACAATCTGGATAATTTTGGCAAAGTATACAACTGCAACATGGCAAACTGCAGCTAAAGTGCACTGAAAACCGTGAGAGGTTCGGCACCTTTCGAGACATGTGGTGCTTACTGCTTAGCATACTTCATATTTTCCTATATGCAATAAACTTTGACGTCAGGAGCTACTTCACAGTTTTCACCCATATCCAAAATAGAAAACTGCAAGAATACCTTCTATATAAAAAAACACTAAACTGTCATTCAGAAGGACAGTTGCATCTGTTTTGTTAGTATGGCAAACCATTACTCCATTTATCCCTGAACTGCTATTACTGCTCGCAGAAAAGCTCTTTTAGCCGTATTCTACATTTTTGCAGTCTTTCGTTTGATTAACATGGTCCAATTTGGAAGTGCACATAAACATATATAAAACATCACAAATTTTAGACCTTTAACAAATCTCTGACAAGCTCTACTTTGAAAACTCGAGAGATCATAAAGCCAGTCAAATAACCAAAGTTTGCAGTCCAAACGAGTCAGCCAGTTAAGCTATCCACTTCAGCAACCTAACCAGACCATAGATTGTTCCTGGTCCAACTGATGGAACCAGCGAGTTTGGTCTACCTTATAAAGAATTCTGATAAGTGAATTAACCGATTAAAGCCACAGAGAGACACAGAGAGAGAGAGAGAGATGGGATTAAAAAAGAAGTCATCAAGCAGTGAAAAAAGATGAAAGAATTTGAGCATGAAACAGATTATGTCAAAAAAAACAAAAGAGAAGAATTTGGGAGAGGAATTATTGAATCGGGGAGTTTGGTCTAGTATATAAAGAACTGCTGGTAAGTGGTAACTGAAACAAATGCCTAAAGTCTGAAATATGAAAAAAGTCGAAAGGATTTTTTTTTTTTTTTTTGTGGGGTGGGGGGCAGAATGTGGAAAGGATTTAAGCCTTACAGTTGGGTGGAAAACTACAATTTCAAAATTCAAGAGTTGTATTCAGAATGAGACATCATAGGAAAATGAATACTATTTTGAATAGTGTAAGTAAACTCCAGATAATCAGTCAGATTTCACGAAGTACAAAAAGATGGAAACTATGCAGGCACATCGGTAGCTCCAAGAGCCTAGAAGAACAGGATTACCTGATCTCTCCAGTGAAGGCCCCGCCTTTTCGGACCCAACAGTTTTGTGCGGCAACCCCGAAATCAGATCTCAGTAGACTTTTGACCAGAGGAAGAAATACATATGGAGGGCTCACCACTACCTCTGTAAGTATAAATCATAAAGCTGCTTCAAAACAAGAAACTTATGTACACTAAAATGACAATTAAATAAGACTGAAGCTAAGATCACATGCTTGCAACTCATGCAGATACCCATTACATGAAAACGTGAAGGTAGGTAGTGTCTGTCACAACAACCAACAGGAACTCTAAATACTACAGAGGGCCAATTAGTATCTCACCCACGACATCTTCGGGAGGAACCTCGGCTTCGTTCAACATACTAACGATCTTCTTCACATCGTCGCTTGTCCCATTCTGCACAAATCGACGTCCAGCACGTACCATAGTCGAACCAGGCATAGCAAACACAAATCAGCCGTCCACAGCTCTAAATCAACCTAGATGGAACAACATACGACAACACAGGTAGACAGACAAATCGATCGATCGCGTGGTGGAGAGCCGCGCAATCGAACTCACGGAAACAGTACGTAGCACGATCAGTTTTAGGTACGAATCAATCTGATGATGTGAGAGATCAAATGAGCGCGACGAGCTAAAGACGACGCAAAGCTTAGGAATCTTAAGGATGGACTAAAAGACGTATCTCAATTACTACAGCATAGAAAGCACAGAGCAATGGTGGAGAACGTACGCATTTCCAGTTGCCCCCGACGAAGAATTTCCTCGCCATTTGCGATTGCGATTGCGATTTCTTGAGGAACGCAGAGAATGAACGCGAAGAGGGAGACGAAGACGATACTGTACGATCACTTTTACTAGCTCGGACTGAGATCCGAAAATGGAAGTTTCTTTTAGCGGCACGGGTCGGGTCGGGCACAGACGATTAGGGGTGCGAATAGTAACGTTTCTGTTCCCGGAACAACTTTTGGAATAGAAATACTTTTTTATGTTTCTGTTCTCGACAATGATTTTTGGGAACAGAAACGCGTTTGGTAACTGATAAAATTTCTATTCTCGGAACAAAAAGGAACAGAAACGCGTTGGTAACTGCATAAAGTTTTGTACTCGGAACAAAAAAAGAACAAAAACGCATTTATAACTGCAAAAAATTTATATTCTAATTTTTCCATTAATTCTATTCCTAATTTTTTCAAATGGATGAGATCAACAATAAAAAAAAAAATAAAAGAGAAGACAAATTAGAATTGAGCAATGAGAACATGAAATAGTCTTCCATAGATAGGAAAAATTACAATTATGAGTCATACATAAATGATTCCAGTAGATAAATATATAATTACATAATTGAATGCAAATACTGTTGATAAACTGTAATTGAAAAATATATTTGGATACACTTTTGTAAATGCTGTTAATAAAAAAAATACCCCTTGTAATGATTCAATTTCTCAATTAATTATATGATTTAGAATATTTTTTGATTTTTTTATTTTTATTATTTATTTTTATTATATATTTTTTGAAAAAATTATTTTTTATTTTTTTATTTATTTTTGAAAAAATTATTTTTTATTATTTGAAAAATTATTATTATTATTTTATTATTATTATTATTATTATTAGTATTATTATTATTATTATTTCAAAAAATTATTTTTTTTATTTTAATCATTTATTTTAAATTAATTTTTTGATTATTTATTTTAATTATTTCGATTTTTAATATTTTTTATTTTCAAAAAATTATTTTTTTTCTTTAATTATTTCGATTTTTATTTTTATTTTTATTATTTTATTTTTATTACTTCGAACAAAAATTAATTTTTATTTTTATCATTTATTTTAAATTAATTATTTGATTTTTTATTTTTATTATTTTGATTTTTAATCTTTCTTATTTTTTTTGAAAAAAATTATTTTTATTTTAATTATTTTATTCTTAATTATTTTTATTTTTAATTACTTTCAAGAAAGTGTTCCCAATTGTTTCCAAAATGTTCCAAGTGTGTTTCTAAAAAATGCTCCGAGAATACAGAAGCAAGTTTTTTTTGTTTCTCATTTCTGCTCCAAAAGTGTTTTTGTTTCTCAAAGTGCTCTCGGAACACTTTGGATCACTTTTTTACATACGCGTTTCTGTTCCCAAAGTGTTCCGAGAACATTTTGGGAACAAAAACTTTTCTGGAGCGTTACCGTACGCACCCTAGATTTGTGTAGGATGAAAATGGATTAAACGAGCCAATATGATTGAATTATATTCAATTGAACCCAAACCAGATTCATCCATCTTTTTAATTTTTAGCATGCATGGGTCACATCGGCAAGAATAAAGATACGATAGGACAAGATAGGATAAAAAACACGGATAGCTTTGTCATCTCCCATATTTATTTGGTAAAATACCGAATATCATGGAAAATACAATATTAAAAATAATATAATAAAAATTCAGAGAGAAAATCAACTTTGCTATCATATCCGGTTAACATGCAGATCCACACACATTCCGCGAGAAATTTCGTTTAAATTTCCAATCTTAAGTACCGCTCTTACTTCAATGGAATGATTTTTTGATCGATTGTATTTAAGTTCCTTAACTTTCAAAATTCTCCCGACCAAACAAAAAAAAATTCAAAATTCATTCGTTTGAATTACATTGACTAGAAAAGTTGTCTCGATGTTCTTTAGAAAGTCGCGTACTGGCAATTTTTACACTAGAAGAGTGCCATATCACCGTTTGCTGTGATTCGAGCCGCCGGAGTAACTTATATGAACGATATTTGGAGGTTAAGGAACTTAAATAAGCAATCGAGAAATTGTTGCATTAAGCCGAAAGCAATACAAGAAGATTTGAAACTTCTGATGTGCCTTTCCCCGAGTTCAGCTACTAGAGCTACGCAATTTAACTTTAAGTACATTAACAGAACACTTTGATATTCTATCCTTTAACAACACGAACAAAATTATTAAACTTAAGATACAAGACTGTCAATGAGGTTAAAGAGGAAGTGTTTGAGAAACTACTTTAAACCAAGAGTTTCCCAGCCCCAAACGACAGAAAGACCTCGGCCTTAAGCCTTGAAATTTTTTTCAGCGAACATCACGCTTTAGATTTGTATTTAAGGTACTCCAATGCAGCAGCCCAATCTTTGCGGATCGATTCGGGCACCTCCTCGTTGTTAATGTAGGGAATCCATGTATTGTCGAAGCATCTTTGAGGACCCATTGTACCTGCTCGGGGCAATTGTTCCAGTCGAAATTCGGTGGCGGCAGGGGTGGCGCTCGGCTCGCTTTTTTCTGTTTTTGGCCTCCAGAACTATCTGCTTGCTGATTGTAAACAGGTTCAAATGACCAGAAACAAAGCGATTGTCAGACGGTTGACCAGATTCCCCTTGCAGCAATGAGCAAAATGAAAAGGAGAAATGCAAAGAAGTTTCCTGCTCACCGCTTTATTAGCATTGGAGTTCCCCCCATCATTATTTGCATCAGCGTTCTCCATCTTCCTTTTCTTCCGGGATAATCCCGTTTCAAGAAAGTATAGGACCTCTTTCTTCGAGCGAAATACACGATGTGACACTGGATCGCAGTAATACTGCAGAAAAAAATTGATAAGTTAGCCAGCATAGTCCACAACCCTACTCTTGTATTGTAAATATAAATCCACTGAACACAGACCACTGTCAACTTTAGACGCAACAATCTAACAACTTTTGTGCAACTCCAAAGAGCCGAATCTTTGATCAGCTTATTAACTTAAGCTTCATTATTCCTGGTAACATAGCCCACACAAGTCATCAAGCTTTGCAGCCTGAGTTAATTTTCCCTACCCATAACACATGAACCAAAAAAATAAACCATCCAATCCCAGCCTTGAGTGTGCTAACAAGTCATAAACCAGTCCAATGAATAAAGACAAAAAGGCGAAAACTGCATCTACAATTAGCAGAGCTTAAGATGGATACTCATTTTTTTCACTCGGTAGACAAATCTATAATATTAGCTTAACAAAGTAGAAAACTGTGCATATTCCCTACTTGACCAAACTATCTGTTGAATCAACAGATTCATGAACTCTTAACGCAGAACAATGCAGTCCTAGTACAAACCAAGACAATTTCCCCTTCAAATGGTTTCTTCTGATTTTGTTGCAAATAATGTCAGGAATTGAGAACTTCAGCAACTTATAGAGGACAGACTAGGCGATTTGCAAATTCTTATTACTCCTATTCTATTTCAAGTGAAAAGTCCTTGACTAAAGAAGTTACACAGTCTGAGACCCCCCCCCCCCCAACCCCAAACAAAAAAAAAGAACTTACACAGAACTTCCAATGCACTAAAACTGCTAATCTATCCACACCTATAGAGAGAATATCACACTCTTTTATGTATTAATATATATGACATGATTATGCAATGGATGAAGAAGCAACCCCTCTGGAATCTGTCCAAGTAACCTGGGAAAATCACAGATCACAGTCGCACTCTCGGAGGGAGATAAGAGAAAAGAGAAAAACATCTAGGACAGCAACGACAGAATTAAATGACCATTATCTGGCTCTAGATGGTGGGCCTGGTACTTGTGTGATGGTGATCGCAAACCCAATAATTGTAAATGCTCCTTCTCTACCCTATTAGAAACAATTCTCAACACTAATGGCTAGATACTAACAAGGAAATCAGATACTAGACATTAATGCTGAAATGCCGTGGAGACTACCAGACAAAACTTTCTATTTCCTCAGTATTTGCTATCCATCAATGCACTGAATCATCAAAACCTTTCAAACAGTACCAGAAACCAAACTGAATGAGTAGTGGTACACAACCAGTCGTTTATACTTTTACAATATAATGCAATCACCAGAATGATTTTCCATTTGGCCAAGATGGTCGAGCTACCCATTATTATACATAAGGTCGCACCTTCGAGTCCACTTTACAGCAATCTAGCCTCTTTATCAGCAAAGAGAGGTGTAACTCATGTGTTTGTGCTTCTTTGAATGGCAACCAACAGGTCAGGGTTCAATCGCCTTGCCTGCACACACCAACATTTAGCTTTCTTAACAAAAGATTCAGACAAAACAGCACTACTTCACCTGATCCTACATCCGGCAATGTTATATTTAACCATTTGTTAGAAGTTTTACACCTTAGCATGACCCCCTATTCATATTGAAAGTAGCAATTCACAGTCTTCATAATGTTTTCTCTTACATTATGTAGATGTATTCTGGTTTCAGGAGCCAAGTGCTAAATGATATCAATGTTGAAATCTATGAGAAAAGAACCATGCACGAACAATGCTAAAGGACCTTTTCTTTGGCTGGTTTGTGGAAAACCTCACCCTTATGTTTCTGAAATCCATGCGAATGAGATAAAAAAACATTGTCAAGGATTACATTCAGTAAATGGGAGAAAGCATCCATCACTCCAGCTGAATGAAGGGGGAGGACAAGAGGAAATCGAATTATATATACTAGGGGTTCACTTTCTATGGGTGAACTGGGAAAAATTGAGAATCAGATATTCAATGAACAAAAAATATGAGGACCTGTGCAGATTAATGGAATGAGGGAAACAAATCAAGTAAAATGGACAATGCCTATTTCCGGACAATAACTTGCATCCTGGTAGAAAAATAGTAGCAAATGATGCGCCTGAAAAGATAGGAATGCTAAATTATCGGTTCCTTAACAAATGCAAAGAGCGCACATTGATAAACTATGTTTTGCATATGGAAATCAATGTTTAAACTAACAATTCAAGTAGATAAACTGACAAAAGTAAGCTCAGGGAAAATTTTGACGAAAGGTGCTGACCTTAACAACAACCGCACCAATGCAACAGCAAGATCCCAGTCAAGTGATATTAGAAGACTGGAGAAAGGATAATTGAGAGGTGATTTATAGGGAGAAACAGTGGAAACGTGGCAGCTCTGTCATCTGGACTTAAAGGAGGGAAAAACAATTGTTACAGTGTGAAGGCGACTAAAAACATGAGGAGGTTTAAATGAAGCATGTAAATAACCAGGAAGAATGACGCAGAATTGTGGCAGTTGAGAAGGCAAGCATTCAGAGAGAGAAGGCCGTCATGATGTACGATTGAGAGAAAAA
Source organism: Psidium friedrichsthalianum (assembly GCA_019149425.1). Lineage (NCBI taxonomy): Eukaryota > Viridiplantae > Streptophyta > Magnoliopsida > Myrtales > Myrtaceae > Psidium > Psidium friedrichsthalianum. The sequence continues at coordinate 22,322 of JAGVVM010008897.1, forward strand.
GTGAGGAGATTTTCGACTACTCTGCTACGGACATTGGGAATAGTAAAGATAATGGAAGCGCAGCATAGGGAAGCTGAGCATTGCTAGAGGGGGAAAAAAAAAGTCATGTAGCCGAGGTGAGGTAAAATGTGAGAAGGTCTATTTGAGGCAAGCGATGTTGGAAGCATGAGAATCAGGAGGGTGAGCATCAAGTGAAGAAAAACCATCACGAGTATCTATTTGAGGAGAAAAAAGAGAAGGCTCTGGTTCAAGAATTTAGGAGAATCTCTCAATGTAGTGTCGTACAGATGAGCAAACATATCCTACAGGTATCAAGGTAAAGAATTCTGCCGGTGTATGCATACACAAGTGTACAAACAACAAAGACATAAAACCTGCGTGATGTACTTTACTCAAAAATGCTCAAAGACATGCTGTAAGAGCATGATATCCAACATCGACCACCTTTGAGCTCTTAATGATATCTCAAGAAGCAACATACGATTCAATATCACAAAATCCTTCCCTGAACTTTCCTGCTAACTGTAACTGAGACCAACTTGACCGACTACCGAGGTGGATGCTCCCCACCACCACAAGGTGATGTGTGACAATATTGACTTCTCTGGCAGAATTCCACCTGCTCATCGGGAGAGAAAGCAAATCCATCTACACTAGACAGAGGTGCTTAATTCTCTCAAAACTCACCCATACCTACAGAGAGCTCCAGATGCTCTCCAGCCACAGCACCAGATACAGTTATATAAATCAGTTTCACAATCTAACCAGCTGATATTTTGGAATATGCCAGTGATTAAATTCACACCCAGCTGTCTTTCTTCTCGTGAAGTACTGTTTAATAAATACACATATTTTGGTGCAGAGAACACAAATCGATATAATACTGTCGGAGAAATTTGATTCGTTTGAAAGGCACTAGAATTGGAGAAGTAGCCAGTGACACAATAGCAATTGATTGGAAAGGATATATGGTTCAGGATTGCAAGCGAATAAAGTGAATTTAAAAGGCAAAAGAAGGATTGAGATCTTGCTCTTCTTTCCCTAAAATAGCACATGGCTAAGCTGCTTTCAACACATGCAAAGGCTGATATGCTAATTTACAGCGTAAATCATGAATCTTCCAAATCCCGACAAACAAATATGAATTAAATACACCATCTGCAAGAGTGTAATCATGGACATTTAATTCCAAAAGAATATTCCAAGTAAAGAGAGGAAGAGTTAAGTCCAATGCGTTATTCTCACATCAACTATATGAGCTGGCTCTAGAGCTGTTAACACCGTCACCGAGTTGCCACTGAATGGTTATTTCTTCATGAAATGTTAACTCACTAGCTTTGGCAACTATGTAAACCCAAAGGCCGAATCAGTCAAAAACATCAACTTCTCAGTTCACAACAGTAAGATTATCTGCTCTAAATGATGTACACATCTAGCCTTCTACCAACCGCATATAACACCAACGCCTTGCATTCGCTACTCACTTCCTCTTTTTACAAGACACATGGTGTCACAGAACCCAATCTATCATCAAGCTAAACAAAGTTTTATTGTCCCAGATAAGCTTCTCATCAAACTGTTAATAGTCACCGAGTCTATTCCATAATGTCGAGTCTCAATACAGCTATTAGCTATTGCAACACGGTCCTCAACGAAAAGCAATCAGCTAAGCTTCTACATTCAGCTGAGCACAGATAAGTCATATATTTTGTCACTGAGCAGTTCTGTTCAGGTCTTGTTAATACCGGACATTCAGGAGCTAGTTCAACTTCATTCCAGTTCAGCTAAAATTATACCCTGGCGATTGAAATAGCTGAAGACAGCTAAAACAACGTTCGTGAACTTCACCTTATCTCTCGTTCCAGCTGTTACGCCAGACGCCCTGACGCGATCCTCCACGTACCAACCAACGGGCAGCCAATCCGCGTCTCCGCCAACACCCCGCGGGGCTTCCGCCGGCTCCAAGTGTCATCGGCGGAGTGGGCGTTCTCCCGGCGTCGGAGGCACCGCCTCCGCCCCGTTCGAGCTCGGCCTCTTCGGCGTCGCCTCCTCGGCGGCGCCATTGGGAGGCCTGGTCCGCTCGGTAGCCGGGGCTAGGGTTTCGCCATCGGAGGCGGCGGCGGCGGCGGCGGCGGCGGGATCGATGAAGCAGCCCGACTGGAGTAGCGGATCCTGCGGTACGGCTCCGGCGAGGTGATCATGCTCGGGCGTATCGGGGTTCGGGACCTGACCCGCGATTCGGGGGTCGTCGCATGGGGGCACGCGCGTGGCGGAGGAGACTTTGGTGGTGGAGGGTGGAGCGCGCGTGACTTGGAGGTGGTTCAGCGGAGGAGCGATCAGGACAGTGCGATCGAGCTGAGAGAAGATAACAGCCGTCGGATATTTGACTCCCCGCGGAGCAGCATTTTCAGTTCAAGTACAAGTGTCGCTCTTGTCGTACTTAACGACTTGGGAAAAGCCAGTCTGGTCTGCCGGATCCTGGTGCGAAATGATCTTTCTTCGTATTCGTGTTATCCATTAGGCATGACCATTATGGAAAGAAGGATACACAAACAATTTTTCATCTTCGTCTTTACCCAAAAAAAAAAAAAAACAATTTTCTTCTCCGTTATTTTTTTTCTTTTTGTAATTATTGAATTTCATGCGATTTACTTTGATGCGTCCATATAAGCAACCACATCCTCTACCCACTATTGATAACTACAGAGACAGCTATCACTTGTTTAAAATGCGATGTTATCACATTTTTTGTACAACCAGTTTCTTCTCCTCTTTCTCTCTCTATCATTTTTTGCTATTACAAGAAAAACAGAGAAAAGTAACAATGTTCTCTCTCTCCACTATTAAATCATGATCGAAGCAAGGAATCTCTCAAGACTGCAAGAGCAACATCTGCTCTGTGTCCATTACAGTATGTCCCGAAGTGTCATATGCTCATTTACAATCAATGATTCAAGTTATATCTTACGCATATTTTTTTCGTATAATTCCGCCGCATATGTTATTCGGGATACGTTCCCTTCCGTAACTTCCCTCGTCATGTTGTAAGTTTGAACTTAGCTAGCACAACAGCTAAGTCGAGCATCGAAGGATATTGTGCTTAAGGCAAGCCTCGATGAGCCAAATGAGTTATTCAAATCTCCGATCTGCCTTGGTAATTGATGCATAATACGTTCGGCGAGAGTTCGGAAGGAAAATTATAGACTCGTGAAAATGTCTAGTAGGCAGATTTAAAACACCGAAATTAGAGTCAAACTCCCCGTTTTTAATCTGTTTCATTTGAGTTTGTAACTTAATATGTTTTTATCAGCTGGACGTCTAAATCAGCACTCCCCACAACTGTATATGCACTAAAAAAAACATGCATACACATGCACATATTCGAACAAACCAATTGATGAGTGGGCCGGGAGGGCCCGAGCCCAGGCCCGCCCGAACACACAAGAGGGAGGCCGACGAAATCGAAACCGCCTCTATTTCTTTCCTTCAACCCCAGCAGATTTTGAAACTCGCTTGCCCGCGAAGTTCGTCCGGTAATTCCTCTTCGTCAACCGAATCGGCTCTATCCATTCAAACTTATCGGGTCACAAGCAGAGGTAGAGCAGCAAGTATCTAGACGCCTGAATTATCTATCATCTGATCCCTCTTTTCCTTTTCTGGGATTGATTAAATTTAGGACCCGATTGTATATATAGAAAGCATTCGATCGTTTCTGTTCCTAGTTTTGACGAGCGTTCGTTGTCTGTGTCGGTGTGATTTTTAACGTCGGCGGCTGTTAGATGATGACACGCCTATGTACCGACTCGTTTTAATGCAGCTTGATCGCGAACTCTGCAACGCGCTGTCCGAACGTTGGGGTTTTCTTGTATCGGAATCTTGAATTCGGGTTGAAATCTCAGCTCGGGTATAATTTGGTAGTTCCGGAGCCCTATGTCTCAGTTTGGTCTCTGATTCTCCTTTGATTGGCTCCATTCATTGCGATTGCTGAGAAATCGGAAACGGGTGTTTATAATTTGTCTGGTTGGTTTACTGTAATAGGGGTTTCATCTGCTTTGAAGATGCCGGCCACTGCAGGAAGGGTTTTTCGCATTGCCCCGCAACAATAGGGTTCACCAGCAGTGCAGCCCTTCAAACCCATGGTATATGGCAGAGTGCCATCGGTATGATCCTATGCCCCCAACAAGGATGATGCGAAGAGCTCCTCTCCCAATGAGGCGGCAGCTAATTTGGAGCCCAAGGCCGAGAACTCGTATACGAGCTTCCAAGATCTGCTTGCTCTCGCCCACATTACTGGGTCGAATGCTGATGAGGCCCGCGGCGCATGCAAGAAGTGCGGCCGTGTTGGCCACCTGACGTTTCAGTGTAGAAACTTCCTGAATGTGAAGGATGATAACAAGGAAAAGGACACAGAGGCAGTGCAGGCTGCGCTCGCATCTTTTCCTGGTTTGGATAAGCTGAAGGGGAGTGCTAACAAAGTGAACGGTAAAACTGAAGCGGAAAGTGAGGAGGATAGCGAAGAGGAAGAAGACGAAAGTGAGACTTCGGATTCTGATGGTGACGTGGAGATTGACAGGGCAATGCCAAGCGCGAGGGGAAGAAGGTAATCACTAAGGGCATCCATAGAAAATTTATCAAAGAAGAAGAAGAGGAGGGATGGGTCAGAAGATGATGAATCGGATAGTGATCCGGGGGAGAGAAAGAAGAGAGGGAGGTCGAAGAAGAGAAGAGTGGAAGGAGAAGAAGTAGTCTCTCGGGAGGATAAGGATGAAGTTAGAAGAAAGACAAGGAAGAGGGACGCGTCATCATATGAGGAGGAGCATCGACGGAGGCATAGGACGAGTAAGAAGGATGAAAGGAGGAGGAAGAGTCATAGACATACAGATGATTCCAGCTCAGATGGATCAGGTGATTCTGACAGGAGGCACAGGCAGAAGAGCTGGAGGGTAGCTGCATCTTCCGCTTCCAGCAAGCAAGTAGCCCGGATGACTTACGTGTTGGGAGGGATAGGAAACGATCTGCCAAGAGTACAGAAGACACCGTCATGAAGAGATGACTCTAGCTAAGATATAGGTAATGACTTGTACTCAGCTTTTTAGTCAAATTACTGGAGTGGGAATGTGCCACGCAACCACACCTGATGCCAAGCAGAAGACTTCTATGTTGTAGAATGTCTTTCTATGCTAGATGTAATCAAAGTGCCAACGAAGATAGAAATCATTCGCTTCAGAAAGCTAATTTTTCCTGCTCCTATTCTGTTATTAAAAGCTTAGTGGAAGATCTATCTATGAGTTACGTAAATGTTTTAAATAACAAGATAGTGCTAGTTGGTGCAGATTGTGGCTAGCTTTCTTCCCTTGCTATTGAGGGATTAGTATATGTTTTTATTTTATGAAGGGTAAATGTTAGGTTCATTTATGAAGCCACGGTGGTGATTCTTGTCTCCTTCCTTTTGATATTAACAAGGTACTTTGTTTGGTTTATGAGGCCAAAATTTAGTCTCGCTTCGTGATGGGATGGCTTGTGGAGGGAATAACTGGATGAAACATGTGAGATGTGATGTGTCTCTGATGCTGATGATCTCTTTTGAACCTGCTGATTCCATAGAAAGGACATGGTGTCTTGAAAATGGAAAAAGGCTTTTTAAGTTCTTCAATCTAAGACACAATTTGTTGCTTTTTGCTATCAACTGTTGAGTGTCAGTTTCCGAAGGATGAATTAGCATCCTAAGAACTGTCGCCTTAGTTTTAGGTCAAAAATGCCTTCGTAAATGTGATTTGCTTTGTATGTTGTGACATGGGACTCATGGACTTCCACTTCTTGTGCTGTTGGAAGTAAATAGCAATTCACATGAGCTCCTGATTGCTTGAGAATTTTTCCTTTTACTTCAACTATTCTTCTCCATGGAGTTCCTTTGGAACAAGATAACAGCACAGAAGATCTCTGTGGAATACCAGGATACACATCACTTTTGCGTTGTAAGTTTCATTCTCGGTGGAATTGCTTCTAAAAGATAAGGAACTTCTGTGGCTTTTGAATTGCTGAATTTGCTGAGCATCTTTTCGAAGGTTCGAACAGTGTTAGTCTTCTCTAGGAAAAGATATGGGCTCACCGAGTGCTTCCTAGCCCTTGGATGTCGTAGGCTCTACGTGAGACCAGCCTACTCCGAGGCTATTACACCACCACATATCCTGCTTAAGCTATCTTTGGTCACACTTTCTTGAGCTGCATTATGGATCATGTTGCAAAATGAACTCTTGCAGGTTAGTTGAGCTGTTATCCTTAAATAAAGTTATTTGCCTCCAGCTATACTTGGCTCCTTATATGTCCAGGTTTGTGCTTGAAACTCTTAGAGGAGTATTTACACTTACACTGCTATTGTGTAGAATAAGACCAATTGTCAGAAGTATGCAAGTACATATCTCTCATATGATTGTGAAAGACATTTGGAGGTACACGTTCCATCATAGACTTTTAAAACAAATACCACATTTTGAGGCAACTTCTTGTTGGCTTGATGCCTAGGAGGCCTTGTTTCTCAATATCCCACTAGTATCAAGGTGGTTGGATGGGAACCAGGTTCATATGAGCTAGTTCTTGCTGTGGTTTGAGATAATTGTTTTTGCTGTTTCTTCGCCTTTACCACATATGGCTTTAGACATCTTGAGTTCCTCGTGCTTGCTGTCATTAGGGTGATGGCATTGAGTTGATCAAAATTGTAATGAGTAATCTGAGAGGTTTGTGGCTTTGGTGATGACTGAACAGCCACTCGAATGGCACCTGGAGTTAACGAGTACTAGGACCTATTAATGTTCCTGGTCCTGCCTCGGGAGGACCGAAGTTCGGGTAAATGGCTGGTCATGGAGTCAAGAATGATGTTCCTTAGGCAATTGAATGTTTGACAGTCACTGTGCTCCATCTTCAAGGATTTCAAATGCAGAATCATGTTTCTGTCCTATGCTGTTGCTATCATCGCATCAGTTGTAAAGGAGATGGAGGAACATGCATGGCAATCTGAGAGAGAGTTGCCAAATCAAAAATGTCGGCGAGGTTTCAATCATGATGTCCGACGATGTTGCCTAAACAAGGAAGGGAGAAACCGCTTCGTCGGATTGCGCGAGATCTGGCATCCTCTCGAGATTGTTATTGTGAGATGCATAATGTCAACTGGGAACATACTGTTTTAGTTAGGGATCTGGTCCAAGACTAAACTTTGTTCAAGTTAATTATGCAGCTTGCTCAAGCTTCCCTGCATCTGGGGAGTGTGGAGAAAGCAACTTCTTGTCAAGATAAAGTTTTTCTCTCTGTTTTTCGGCTCTTGTTTTTCTATATTCTGGAGCGCATGTTTTTGTGGATCTGGTCTCCTCAGGGCCCTAAAGACTGAAGACTTCTTGCTCATGCTGCTAGGAGAGTCCCATTTTGTCTCTTGGATTGCTTACCTTCATTTTTGTATTGGGTGAAGTTTTTTGTTTTTTTGTTTTTGGTATTGGGTGAAGTTCAAAATGCTCTTTTTATTTGTTCTTTTCCTGTGACGTTTGCAAAGATGTGCTCCTGTTTATTTCTTAAGGCAACCTGTTTGTCAAAAAGCTCAAGCGCAAGACAAGGCGTGGTTGAACGATCTATCGGATGAGCGGTGAAAAGAGGAAAATGAACAGAATAGCAAGAAGATGAACGAATTTTTTATCCGTAACCCATTCACTATGTCTTGCGGCTTGATTTTAAGCCTTGACCCACTCTTCGTGGATGAGTATTCTGATATCATATGAATTTCGTGAACTTATGATGAATGATTTTAAGTTTTTAAATTAGTAAACAATAATATTTTGGCAAGAAGAGTGGGGTGTTGCCCCTCCCACCTATGTCCATCAGCCCACCATTGGTGGGGGGTCGTGAGGGCAACGAAGGCTGGTGGGGTTGCCACAGCTTCGACGAGGGCGGGAGTCAACGACCCTGCCCAAATCCAAGAGAAAGCATGACCCTTTCCCGATTTTGGTAAGGGCCTTTGACCCTCACTGAGGTGGAGAGGATCCTGTCGGCCTTCCCTGTGTTGCTATTTTTTTTATTTTTATTTTGTGTAATTTTTTAAAATAAAAAGAAAGTCTAATAAAAAAATCAAATAAGCAAAAAGGTAATGCCTTTTAAAATCATGCCATTTTTTGATATTTCATAACCACTTAGACTCTTATTAAAACAATATTCACTTTAAATTTTATTTTAAAAATAAAGACATTTTAGGTCTTTTTTTTAAAATAAAATTTATTTAGAGCTCTTGTTTGAAAAAAAAATTGAGAGGAATTTTTTTGGAATTTTCCGATGTCCTACACCAACAAAAAGCCGGGAGGGAGGGGCACAGAAAGTAATAACACCCGATATTTTTCATCACGTCCGTCATCCTCCCAATCGTTCTGATCATTTGCAGAGAGTTCGAGTGTGGGGAGTGGGAGAGTAGTGGGAAGATGCCGAGAAGCAGGTTCGCCGGGTCGATCTCGAGCCCCAAGGTGGACGTCGCCATTGACATGGGCAACCCCTTTCTCACGTCACCGTCGATGGCTTCCTCAAGATCGCCCCGTACCTTCTCTCAATCTTCTTCTGCTTCTCCATCTTTTTCCCTGAATTTGTCGGTCGGAATTTGACACTGGGTCGTTGAGTCTCGCAGGTCGCAGCCTCCAGATCAGCCGCGGAAGAAGCCTATTTCATTGTCAAAGAGGTCTTTCTCTTAATTATCAGCTTGACAGGTTTGTTCGATTGGCTGGAGTGGTGGCTAATGTTCGGTGTGGCTTTTTGCAGGGCATTTTTCGAGTCACCGTTTTGAGGACACGGTGAGTGTTCTTGGACTATGCTGGTCAATTCGATCTGTAATGCTGAGATATGTCCTCTTTTCTTGCCAACTTATGGATAGGATCTGTGCTGTTGAATGTAATGAACAGTTGCATGATCAATCGGTATTTTGATGGTTCTAATCCATCCTTTAAAATGCTTTAGTTGGTTTAGTCAGTCCGAAATTATCTCAAAAGATTTTGCTTCTTGGAGTAGCTGGACTGTAGAATCTGCCAAGAGGGATTTCTGTGGCATATTCATTTGCATTTGTGCAAAGTTGTAACAACAGATAATTGATGGCCCCTTTTGTCCTGCTGATGGCGATTACTTGGATATTGCAGTTGACGAAGATGTGCAAAGAAGGGGCATACTGGGTAAGTATCATCGAGATACAATCATCAACGTCACCTTTATCCCAACCAGTTGGAGTCGGCGGTTATCAATCAAGATACAATCTATACATGCAAAGTTTCTCATATTTGTGCAGGGGAGTGTCTAAAAATTTGTTCTCTTTACAAGAGCAGCGATAATGTAAAGGATTTATCCTATGTATAAACAGGGACGGTTGCTGGAGTCTATGCAGGATGGAGTACGGCGTAGAGAGAATCCGGGGCACCAGAGACTGGGTAATGCTTGCTCTGCGTTCGACGAAATTTCCATTTCTCTTCATGGGATTTTGCTTTCTTCAAGAATTTACCTGTTCAAAATTTTTATACGAGTCTTGGTGGTGGGAAGGATGATGTTGCAATGTCTTCCGCTTCCTTGACTACTAGAAATGCAACCTGACTTTTGCATGGATGGTCAGACATGACAGACTTCTATAACTGTTGTATGCAAGTCTAGCTGAAAAATGCTACATTTTTTGTTAATAAGCTTCCTGAGTTCCACTCCTTAGTTACTGACTTACTCAACACACCCATATCTCTCTTATCGACTGAGCGTTTGACCAAACCCTCACTCCCTTTCGATATGTTGCAGAAAAATGCTATGATAGGGGTGCTTTGACCGGCCTCACAATATCGGCGGCCAGCGGCAATCACAGAGACAGGGTGTATTGGATGCCATCACAGGAGGTGCAATCGCAACTGGTGCGGAGTTCATCAATTATCTGACATGAACTACCTATTCCCAATGCTTTCTTGCCTTTAAGGTAGAAGCAATCTAGTATGCTTCTTCTGCTCATCGCCCCTCTCTTGTAAGCAAAACAACTGAAAGTTTGATGTCAAGAGTCGAATCATCATCTTTTCATCTGTAAACTATCGCGTATGAGTTTATTGAGAGTTTATGGAGCCATTTTCACAATGGAACTCTTCCTTACATCGCAGACTCAAATTGTCTACGGAGGACTTTAGTGTGAACATTTTGTACAAGTGACTGTAGTCACACTGTTTTCTTGAGAGAACCTTGCAGGATAAATTAGCTGAAACATTCAATGCAAATCAATGTAAACCCATTCATAAGGTAGTGTAAAATAAATGCAATAGTGACATGTCAGTAACTAAGAAAGGAGGAGGTTCTGCTGCAGTTTTTCAATTGAAATTATCTCGTAAAGGAGAACCGCATGACCTGGATAATTAATACCTACACATCTATGAATGGTGAGATGTTGATGGTTATTCATAGTCCAATGGCGGAAGAAGATTGTTCCTTTGGGGAAACAGGAGGTCAGCAGTGAGCTTTGTGCGATTCCATTAGCATTAAGCAGTAAGTGTAGTTCTCTGGATACCAAGATGGTGGGCCGATCTATGTCTCTCGCGGCATCACGAGTCTGATTCGTGAACGAACTCTGAACTGCTCTTGTTGCGTTACTAGATGCGCATGGCCTCATGTAGAGAGACTTCCTGATTGCTAGTGTCTAGATAGGGCTACAACGATGGGATCGTCGACCTTATATTTTCATTTTGTGAGTGATGCAGATTAGCTATGACACAAACTTAAAATTTCATAGACACAAATTAACATTTCATAGCGAGTGTGAGAAACCTTATGGCAACGCTCAGTTGGGTCGCTAGCACTAGTCGCCCATCCATACTCAATTTTAAGTAAAAGAGTATGGATGGGCGACTAGTGCTAGCGACCCCAACTGAGCGTTGCCATAAGGTTCTCACACTCGCTATGAAATGTTAAATTTGTGTCTATGAAATTTTAAGTTTGTGTCATAGCTAATCTGCATCACTCACAAAATGAAAATATAAGGTCGACGATCCCATCGTTGTAGCCCTATCTAGACACTAGCAATCAGGAAGTCTCTCTACATGAGGCATGCGCATCTAGTACGCAACAAGAGCAGTTCAGAGGTTCGTTCACGAATCAGACTCGTGATGCCGCGAGAGACATAGATCGGCCCACCATCTTGGTATCCAGAGAACTACACTTACTGCTTAATGCTAATGGAATCGCACAAAGCTCACTGCTGACCTCCTGTTTCCCCAAAGGAACAATCTTCTTCCGCCATTGGACCATGAATAAACCATCAACATCTCACCATTAATAGATGTGTAGGCTATTAATTATCCAGGTCATGCGGTTCTCCCTTTACGAGATAATTTCAATTGAAAAACTGCAGCAGAACCTCCTCCTTTCTTAGTTACTGACATGTCAGTATTGCATTTATTTTACACTACCTTATGAATGGGTTTACATTGATTTGCATTGAATGTTTCAGCTAATTTATCCTGCAAGGTTCTCTCAAGAAAACAGTGTGACTACAATCACTTGTCCAAAATGTTCACACTAAAGTCCTCCGTAGACAATTTGAGTCTGCGATGTAAGAAGAGTTCCATTGTGAAAATGGCTCCATTAACTCTCAATAAACTCATACGCGATAGTTTACAGATGAAAAGATGATGATTCGACTCTTGACATCAAACTTTCAGTTGTTTTGCTTACAAGAGAGGGGCGATGAGCAGAGAAGCATACTAGATTGCTTCTACCTTAAAGCAAGAAAGCATTGGGAATAGGTAGTTCATGTCAGATAATTGATGAACTCCGCACCAGTTGCGATTGCACCTCCTGTGATGGCATCCAATACAACCCTGTCCTCTGTGATTGCCGCTGGCCGCCGATATTGTGAGGCCGGTCAAAGCACCCCCTATCATAGCATTTTTCTGCAACATATCGAAGGGAGTGAGGGTTTTGGTCAAACGCTCAGTCGATAAGAGAGATATGGGTGTGTTGAGTAAGTCAGTAACTAAGGAGTGGAACTCAGGAAGCTTAGTAACAAAAAATGTAGCATTTTTCAGCTAGACTTGCATACAACAGTTATAGAAGTCTGTCATGTCTGACCATCCATGCAAAAGTTCAGGTTGCATTTCTAGTAGTCAAGGAAGCGGAAGACATTGCAACATCATCCTTCCCACCACCAAGACTCGTATAAAAATTTTGAACAGGTAAATTCTTGAAGAAAGCAAAATCCCATGAAGAAATGGAAATTTCGTCGAACGCAGAGCAAGCATTACCCAGTCTCTGGTGCCCCGGATTCTCTCTACGCCGTACTCATTCCTGCATAGACTCCAGCAACCGTCCCTGTTTATACATAGGATAAATCCTTACATTATCGCTGCTCTTGTAAAGAGAACAAATTTTTAGACACTCCCCTGCACAAATATGAGAAACTTTGCATGTATAGATTGTATCTTGATTGATAACCGCCGACTCCAACTGGTTTGGGATAAAGGTGATGTTGATGATTGTATCTCGATTGATACTTACCCCAGTATGCCCCTTCTTTGCACATCTTCTTCAACTGCAATATCCAAGTAATCGCATCAGCAGGACAAAAGGGGCCATCAATTATCTGTTGTTACAACTTTGCACAATGCAAATGAATATGCCACAGAAATCCTCTTGGCAGATTCTACAGTCCAGCTACTCCAAGAAGCAAAATCTTTTGAGATAATTTCGGACTGACTAAACCAACTAAAGCATTTTAAGGATGGATTAGAACCATCAAATACCGATTGATCATGCAAACTGTTCATTACATTCAACAGCACAGATCCTATCCATAATTTGGCAAGAAAAGAGGACATATCTCAGCATTACAGATCGAATTGACCAGCATAGTCCAAGAACACTCACCGTGTCCTCAAAACGGTGACTCGAAAAATGCCCTGCAAAAAGCCACACCGAACATTAGCACCACTCCAGCCAATCGAACAACCTGTCAAGCTGATAATTAAGAGAAAGACCTCTTTGACAATGAAATAGGCTTCTTCCGCGGCTGATCTGGAGCTGCGACCTGCGAGACTCAACGACCCAGTGTCAAATTCCGACCGACAAATTCAGGGAAAAAGATGGAGAAGCAGAAGAAGATTGAGAGAAGGTACGGTGGCGATCTTGAGGAAGCCATCGACGGTGACGTTGAGAAAGGGGTTGCCCATGTCAATGGCGACGTCCACCTTGGGCTCGAGATCGACCCGGCGAACCTGCTTCTCGGCATCTCCCCACTACTCTCCCACTCCCACACTCGAACTCTCTGCAAATGATCAGGAGGATGACGGAGGTGATGAAAAATATCGGGTGTTATTACTTTCTGTGCCCCTCCCTCCCGGCTTTTTGTTGTTGTAGGACATCGGGAAATTCCAAAAAAATTCCTCTCAATTTTTTTTTTCAAACAAGAGCTCTAAATAAATTTTATTTTAAAAAAGACCTAAAATATCTTTATTTTTATAAATAAAAATTTGAAGTGAATATTGTTTTAATAAGAGTCTGAAGTGGTTATGAAATCTCAAAAAATGGCATGATTTTAAAGGCATTTACCTTTTTTGCTTATTTGATTTTTTTATTAGACTTTCCTTTTTTATTTTTTAAAAAAAACAAAAAATAAAAATAAAAAAAATAGCAACACAGGCGAAGGCCGACAGGATCCTCTCCACCTCAGTGAGGGTCAAAGGCCCTTACCAAAATCGGGAAAGGGTCATGCTTTCTCTTGGATTTGGGCAGGGTCGTTGACTCCCGCCTTTGTCGAAGCCGTGGCAACCCCACCAGCCTTCGTTGCCCTCACCGACCCCCCACCAATGGTGGGCTGATGGCCATAGGTGGGAGGGGCAACACCCCACTCTTCTTGCCAAAATATTATTGTTTACTAATTTAAAAACTTAAAATCATTCATCATAAGTTCACAAAATTCATATGATATCAAAATACTCATCCACGAAGAGTGGGTCAAGGCTTAAATCAAGCCGCAAGACATAGTGAATGGGTACGGATAAAAAATTCGTCATCTTCTTGCTATTCTGTTCATTTTCCTCTTTTCACCGCTCATCCCGATAGATCGTCAACCACGCCTTGTCTTGCGCTTGAGCTTTTTGGACAAACAGTTTGCCTTAAGAAATAAACAGGAGCACATCTTTGCAAACGTCACAGGAAAAGAACAATAAAAAGAGCATTTTGAACTTCACCCCAATACCAAAAACAAAAAAACAAAAACTTCACCCAATACAAAAATGAAGGTAAGCAATCCAAGAGACAAAATGGGACTCTCCTAGCAGCATGAGCAAGAGGTCTTCAGTCTTTAGGGCCTGAGGAGACCAGATCCACAAAACATGCGCTCCAGAATATAGAAAAACAAGAGCCGAAAAACAGAGAGAAAAACTTTATCTTGACCAAAGAAGTTGCTTTCTCCACACTCCCCAGATGCAGGGAAGCTTGAGCAAGCTGCATTAATTAACTTGAACAAAGTTTAGTCTGGACCCAGATCCCTAACTAAACAGTATGTTCCCAGTTGACATTATGCATCTCACAATACAATCTCGAGAGGATGCCAGATCTCGCGCATCCGACGAAGCGGTTCCCTTCCTCGTTTAGGCAACATCGTCGACATCATGATTGAAACCTCGCCGACATTTTTGATTGGCAACTCTCTCTCCAGATTGCCATGCATGTTCCTCCATCTCCTTTACAACTGATGCGTGATAGCAACAGCATAGGACAGAAACATGATTCTGCATTTGAAATCCTTGAAGATGGAGCACAGTGACTGTCAAACATTCAATTGCCTAAGGAACATCATTCTTGACTTCCATGACCAGCCCATTTACCCGAACTTCGTCCTCCCGAGGCAGGACCAGGAACATTAATAGGTCCTAGTTACTCGTTAACTCCAGGTGCCATTCGAGTGGCTGTTCAGTCATCACCAAAGCCACAAACCTCTCAGATTACTCATTACAATTTGATCAACTCCAATGCCATCACCCTAATGACAGCAAGCACGAGGAACTCCAAGATGTCTAAAGCCATATGTGGTAAAGGCGAAGAAACAGCAAAAACAATTATCTCAAACCACAGCAAGAACTAGCTCATATTGAACCTGGTTCCCATCCAACCACCTTGATACTAGTGGCTATTGAGAAACAAGGCCCTCCTAGGCATCAAGCCAACAAGAAGTTGCCTCAAAATGTGGTATTTGTTTTAAAGTCTATGATGGAACGTGTACCTCCAAATGTCTTTCACAATCATATGAGAGATGTTACTTGCATACTTCTGACAATTGGTCTTATTCTACACAATAGCAGTGTAAGTGTAAATACTCCTCTAAGAGTTTCAAGCACAAACCTGGACATATAAGGAGCCAAGTATAGCTGGAGGCAAATAACTTTATTTAAGGATAACAGCTCAACTAACCTGCAAGAGTTCATTTTGCAACATGATCCATAATGCAGCTCAAGAAAGTGTGACCAAAGATAGCTTAAGCAGGATATGTGGTGGTGTAATAGCCTCGGAGTAGGCTGGTCTCACGTAGAGCCTACGACATCCAAGGGCTAGGAAGCACTCGGTGAGCTCCATATCTTTTCCTAGAGAAGACTAACACTGTTCGAACCTTCGAAAGATGCTCAGCAATTCAGCAATTCAAAAGCACAGAAGTTCCTTATCTTTTAGAAGCAATTCCACCGAGAATGAAACTTACAACGCAAAAGTGATGTGTATCCTGGTATTCCACAGAGATCTTCTGTGCTGTTACTTGTTCCAAAGGACTCCATGGGAAGAATAGGTTGAAGTAAAAGGAAAAATTCTCAAGCAATCAGGAGCTCATGTTGAATTGCTATTTACTTCCAACAGCACAAGAAGTGGAAGTCCATGAGTCCCATGTCACAACATACAAAGCAAATCACATTTACGAAGGCAATTTTTGACCTAAAACTAAGGCGACAGTTCTTAGGATGCTAATTCATCCTTCGGAAAACTGACACTCAACAGTTGATAGCAAAAAGCAACAAATTGTGTCTTAGATTGAAGAACTTAAAAAGCCTTTTTCCATTTTCAAGACACCATGTCCTTTCTATGGAATCAGCAGGTTCAAAGAGATCATCAGCATCAGAGACACATCACATCTCACATGTTTCATCCAGTTATTCCCTCCACAAGCCATCCATCACGAAGCGAGACTAATTTTGGCCTCATAAACCAAACAAAGTACCTTGTTAATATTCAAAGGAAGGAGACAAGAATCACCACCGTGGCTTCATAAATGAACCTAACATTTACCCTTCATAAAATAAAAACATATACTAATCCCTCAATAGCAAGGGAAGAAAGCTAGCCACAATCTGCACCAACTAGCACTATCTTGTTATTTAAAACATTTACGTAACTCATAGATAGATCTTCCACTAAGCTTTTAATAACAGAATAGGAGCAGGAAAAATTAGCTTTCTTGAAGCGAATGATTTCTATCTTCCGTTGGCACTTTGATTACATCTAGCATAGAAGACTTCTACAACATAGAAGTCTTCTGCTTGGCATCAGGTGTGGTTGCGTGGCACATTCCCACTCCCAGTAATTTGACTAAAAAGCTGAGTACAAGTCATTACCTATATCTTAGCTAGAGTCATCTCTTCATGACGGTGTCTTCTGCTACTCTTGGCAGATCGTTTCCTATCCCTCCCAACACGTAAGTCATCCGGCTACTTGCTTGGGAAGCGGAAGATGCAGCTACCCTCCAGCTCTCTGCCTGTGCCTCCTGTCAGAATCACCTGATCCATCTGAGCTGGAATCATCTGTATGTCTATGACTCTTTCCTCCTCCTTTCATCCTTCTTACTCGTCCTATGCCTCCGTCGATGCTCCTCCTCATATGATGACGCGTCCCTCTTCCTTGTCTTTCTTCTAACTTCATCCTTATCCTCCGAGAGACTACTTCTTCTCCTTCCACTCTTTCTCTTCTTCGACCTCCCTCTCTTCTTTCTCTCCCCCGGATCACTATCCGATTCATCATCTTCTGACCCTCCCTCCTCTTCTTCTTCTTTGATAAATTTTCTATGATGCCCTTAGTGATTACCTTCTTCCCCTCGCGCTTGGCAATTGCCCTGTCAATCTCCACGTCACCATCAGAATCCGAAGTCTCACTTTCGTCTTCTTCCTCTTCGCTATCCTCCTCACTTTCCGCTTCAGTTTTACGTTCACTTTGTTAGCACTCCCCTTCAGCTTATCCAACCCAGGAAAAGATGCGAGCGCAGCCTGCACTGCCTCTGTGTCCTTTTCCTTGTTATCATCCTTCACATTCAGGAAGTTTCTACACTGAAACGTCAGGTGGCCAACACGCCGCACTTCTTGCATGCGCCGCGGGCCTCATCAGCATTCGACCCAGTAATGTGGGCGAGAGCAAGCAGATCTTGGAAGCTCGTATACGAGTTCTCGGCCTTGGGCTCCAATTAGCTGCCGCCTCATTGGGAGAGGAGCTCTTCGCATCATCCTTGTTGGGGGCATAGGGATCATACCCGATGGCACTCTGCCATATACCATGGGTTTGAAGGGCTGCACTGCTGTGAACCCTATTGTTTGCGGGCATGCGACCCTTCCTGCAGTGGCCGGCATCTTCAAAGCAGATGAAACCCCTATTTACAGGTAACCAACCAGACAAATTATAAACACCCGTTTCCGATTCTCTCAGCAATCGCAATGAATGGAGCCAATCAAAGGAGAATTCAGAGACCAAACTGAGACATAGGGCTCCGGAACTACCAAATTATACCGAGCTGAGATTTCAACCCCGAATTCAAGATTCCGATACAAGAGAACCCCAACGTTCGGACAGCGCGTTGCAGAGTTCGCGATCAGCTGCATTAAAACGAGTCGGTACATAGGCGTGTCATCATCTAACAGCCGCCGACGTTAAAAATCACACCGACACAGACAACGAACGCTCGTCAAAACTAGGAACAGAAACGATCGAATGCTTTCTATATATACAATCGGGTCCTAAATTTAATCAATCCCAGAAAGGAAAGAGGGATCAGATGATAGATAATTCAGGCGTCTAGATACTTGCTGCTCTACCTCTGCTTGTGACCCGATAAGTTTGAATGGATAGAGCCGATTCGGTTGACGAAGAGGAATTACCGGACGAACTTCGCGGGCAAGCGAGTTTCAAAATCTGCTGGGTTGAAGGAAAGAAATAGAGGCGGTTTCGATTTCGTCGGCCTCCCTCTTGTGTGTTCGGGCGGGCCTGGGCTCGGGCCCTCCCGGCCCACTCATCAATTGGTTTGTTCGAATATGTGCATGTGTATGCATGTTTTTTTTAGTGCATATACAGTTGTGGGGAGTGCTGATTTAGACGTCCAGCTGATAAAACATATTAAGTTACAAACTCAAATGAAACAGATTAAAAACGGGGAGTTTGACTCTAATTTCGGTGTTTTAAATCTGCCTACTAGACATTTTCACGAGTCTATAATTTTCCTTCCGAACTCTCGCCGAACGTATTATGCATCAATTACCAAGGCAGATCGGAGATTTGAATAACTCATTTGGCTCATCGAGGCTTGCCTTAAGCACAATATCCTTCGATGCTCGACTTAGCTGTTGTGCTAGCTAAGTTCAAACTTACAACATGACGAGGGAAGTTACGGAAGGGAACGTATCCCGAATAACATATGCGGCGGAATTATACGAAAAAATATGCGTAAGATATAACTTGAATCATTGATTGTAAATGAGCATATGACACTTCGGGACATACTGTAATGGACACAGAGCAGATGTTGCTCTTGCAGTCTTGAGAGATTCCTTGCTTCGATCATGATTTAATAGTGGAGAGAGAGAACATTGTTACTTTTCTCTGTTTTTTCTTGTAATAGCAAAAAATGATAGAGAGAGAAAGAGGAGAAGAAACTGGTTGTACAAAAAATGTGATAACATCGCATTTTAAACAAGTGATAGCTGTCTCTGTAGTTATCAATAGTGGGTAGAGGATGTGGTTGCTTATATGGACGCATCAAAGTAAATCGCATGAAATTCAATAATTACAAAAGAAAAAAAATAACGGAGAAGAAATTGTTTTTTTTTTTTTTTGGGTAAAGACGAAGATGAAAAATTGTTTGTGTATCCTTCTTTCCATAATTGGTCATGCCTAATGGATAACACGAATACGAAGAAAGATCATTTCGCACCCAGGATCCGGCAGACCAGACTGGCTTTTCCCAAGTCGTTAAGTACGACAAGAGCGACACTTGTACTTGAACTGAAAATGCTGCTCCGCGGGGAGTCAAATATCCGACGGCTGTTATCTTCTCTCAGCTCGATCGCACTGTCCTGATCGCTCCTCCGCTGAACCACCTCCAAGTCACGCGCGCTCCACCCTCCACCACCAAAGATCTCCTCCGCCACGCGCGTGCCCCCATGCCGACGACCCCCGAATCGCCGGGTCAGGTCCCGAACCCCGATACGCCCGAGCCTGATCACCTCGCCGGAGCCGTACCGCAGGATCCGCTACTCCAGTCGGGCTGCTTCATCGATCCCGCCGCCGCCGCCGCCGCCGCCGCCTCCGATGGCGAAACCCTAGCCCGGGCTACCGAGCGGACCAGGCCTCCAATGGCGCCGCCGAGGAGGCGACGCCGAAGAGGCGAGCTCGAACGGGGCGGAGGCGGTGCCTCCGACGCCGGAGAACGCCCACTCCGCCGATGACACTTGGAGCCGGCGGAAGCCCCGCGGGGTGTTGGCGGAGACGCCGGATTGGCTGCCCGTTGGTTGGTACGTGGAGGATCGCGTCAGGGCGTCTGGCGTAACAGCTGGAACGAGAGATAAGGTGAAGTTCACGAACGTTGTTTTAGCTGTCTTCAGCTATTTCAAATCGCCAGGGTATAATTTTAGCTGAACTGGAATGAAGTTGAACTAGCTCCTGAATGTCCCGGTATTAACAAGACTGAACAGAACTGCTCAGTGACAAAATATATTGACTTATCTGTGCTCAGCTGAATGTAGAAGCTTAGCTGATTGCTTTTCGTTGAGGAACCGTGTTGCAATAGCTAATAGCTGTATTGAGCCTCGACATTATGGAATAGACTCGGTGACTATTAACAGTTTGATGAGAAGCTTATCTGGGACAATAAACTTTGTTTAGCTTGATGATAGATTGGGTTCTGTGACACCATGTGTCTTGTAAAAAGAGGAAGTGAGTAGCGAATGCAAGGCGTTGGTGTTATATGCGGTTTGGTAGAAGGCTAGATGTGTACATCATTTTAGAGCAGATAATCTTACTGTTTGTGAACTGAGAAGTTGATGTTTTTGACTGATTCGGCCTTTGGTTTACATAGTTGCCAAAGCTAGTGATGTTAACATTTCATGAAGAAATAACCATTCAGTGGCAAACTCGGTGACGGTGTTAACAGCTCTAGAGCCAGCTCATATAGTTGATGTGAGAATAACGCATTGGACTTAACTCTTCCTCTCTTTACTTGGAATATTCTTTTGGAATTAAATGTCCATGATTACACTCTTGCAGATGGTTGTATTTAATTCATATTTGTTTTCGGGATTTGGAAGATTCATGTATTTACCTGTAAATTAGCATATCAGCCTTTGCATGTGTTGAAAGCAGCTTAGCCATGTGCCTATTTTAGGAAAGAAGAGCAAGATCTCAATCCTTCTTTTGCTTTTAAAATTCACTTTATTCGCTTGCAATCCTGAACCATATATCCTTTCCAATCAATTGCTATTGTGTCACTGGCTTACTTCTCCAAATTCTAGTGCCTTTCAAACGAATCAAATTTTCTCCGACAGTATTAATCTATTTGTGTTCTCTGCACCCAAATATGTGTATTTAAAACAGTACTTCACGAGAAGAAAGACAGCTGGGTGTGATTTAATCACTGGCATATTCCAAAATATCAGCTGGTTAGATTTGTGAAACTGATTTATATAACTGTATCTGGTGCTGTGGCTGGAGAGCATCGTGGAGCTCTCTGTAGGTATGGGTGAGTTTTTGAGAGAATTAAGCACCTCTGTCTAGTGTAGATGGATTTGCTTTCTCTCCCGATGAGCAGGTGGAATTCTGCCAGAAGTCAATATTGTCACACATCACCTTTGTGGTGGTGGGGAGCATCCACCTCGGTAGTCGTTCAGTTGGTCTCAGTTACAGTTAGCCAGGAAAGTTCAGGAAGGATTTTGTGATATTGATCTTATGTTGCTTCTTGAGATATCATTAAGAGCTCAAAGGTTGGTCGATGTTGGAATATCATGCTCTTACAGCATGTCTTTGAGCATTTTTGAGTAAAGTACATCACGCAGGTTTTATGTCTTTGTTGTTTTGTACACTTGTGTATGCATACACCGGCAGAATTCTTTACCTTGATACCTGTAGGATATGTTTGCTTCATCTGTAACGACACTACATTGAGAGATTCTCCTAAATTCTTGAACCAGAGCCTTCTCTTTTTTCTCCTCAAATAGATACTGTGATGGTTTTTCTTTCACTTGATGCTCACCCTCCTGATTCTCATGCTTCCAACATCGCTTGCCTCAAATAGACCTTCTCACATTTTACCTCACCTCGGCTACATGACTTTTTTTTTTCCCCTCTAGCAATGCTCAGCTTCCCTATGCTGCGCTTCCATTATCTTTACTATTCCCAATGTCCGTAGCAGAGTAGTCGAAAATCTCCTCACTTTTCTCTCAATCGTACATCATGACGGCCTTCTCTCTCTGAATGCTTGCCTTCTCAACTGCCACAATTCTGCGTCATTCTTCCTGGTTATTTACATGCTTCATTTAAACCTCCTCATGTTTTTTAGTCGCCTTCACACTGTAACAATTGTTTTTCCCTCCTTTAGTCCAGCTGACAGAGCTGCCACGTTTCCACTGTTTCTCCCTATAAATCACCTCTCAATTATCCTTTCTCCAGTCTTCTAATATCACTTGACTGGGATCTTGCTGTTTGCATTGGTGCGGTGTTGTTAAGGTCAGCACCTTTCGTCAAAATTTTCCCTGAGCTTACTTTTGTCAGTTTATCTACTTGAATTGTTAGTTTAAACATTGATTTCCATATGCCAAAACATAGTTTATCAATGTGCGCTCTTTGCATTTGTTAAGGAACCGATAATTTAGCATTCCTATCTTTTCAGGCCGCATCATTTGCTACTATTTTCTACCAGGATGCAAGTTATTTGTCCGGAAATAGGCATTGTCCATTTTACTTGATTTGTTTCCCTCATTCCATTAATCTGCACAGGTCCTTCATTTTTTTTGTTCATTGAATATCTGATTCTCAATTTTTCCAGTTCATCCCATAGAAAGTGAACCCCTAGTATATATAATTCGATTTCCTCTTGTCCTCCCCCTTCATTCAGCTGGAGTGATGGATGCTTTCTCCCATTTACTGAATGTAATCCTTGACAATGTTTTTTTATCTCATTCGCATGGATTTCAGAACATAAGGGTGAGGTTTTCCACAAACCAGCCAAAGAAAAGGTCCTTTAGCATTGTTCGTGCATGGTTCTTTTCTCATAGATTTCAACATTGATATCATTTAGCACTTGGCTCCTGAAACCAGAATACATCTACATAATGTAAGAGAAAACATTATAGAAGACTGTGAATTGCTACTTTCAATATGAATAGGGGTCATGCTAAGGTGTAAACTTCTAACAAATGGTAAATATAACATTGCCGGATGTAGGATCAGGTGAAGTAGTGCTGTTTTGTCTGAATCTTTTTGTTAGAAAGCTAAATGTTGGTGTGTGCAAGGCAAGGCGATTGAACCCCTGACCTGTTGGTTGCCATTCAAAGAAGCACAAACACATGAGTTACACTCTCTCTTTGCTGATAAAGAGGCTAGATTGCTGTAAAGTGGACTCGAAGGTGCGACCTTATGTATAATAATGGGTAGCTCGACCATCTTGGCCAAATGGAAAATCATTCTGGTGATTGCATTATATTGTAAAAGTATAAACGACTGGTTGTGTACCACTACTCATTCAGTTTGGTTTCTGGTACTGTTGGAAAGGTTTTGATGATTCAGTGCATTGATGGATAGCAAATACTGAGGAAATAGAAAGTTTTTGTCTGGTAGTCTCCACGGCATTTCAGCATTAATGTCTAGTATCTGATTTCCTTGTTAGTATCTAGCCATTAGTGTTGAGAATTGTTTCTAATAGGGTAGAGAAGGAGCATTTACAATTATTGGGTTTTGCGATCACCATCACACAAGCTACCAGGCCCACCATCTAGAGCCAGATAATGGTCATTTAATTCTGTCGTTGCTGTCCTAGATGTTTTTCTCTTTTCTCTTATCTCCCTCCGAGAGTGCGACTGTGATCTGTGATTTTCCCAGGTTACTTGGACAGATTCCAGAGGGGTTGCTTCTTCATCCATTGCATAATCATGTCATATATATTAATACATAAAAGAGTGTGATATTCTCTCTATAGGTGTGGATAGATTAGCAGTTTTAGTGCATTGGAAGTTCTGTGTAAGTTCTTTTTTTTTTGTTTGGGGTTTGGGGGGGGGGGGGGTCTCAGACTGTGTAACTTCTTTAGTCAAGGACTTTTCACTTGAAATAGAATAGGAGTAATAAGAATTTGCAAATCGCCTAGTCTGTCCTCTATAAGTTGCTGAAGTTCTCAATTCCTGACATTATTTGCAACAAATCAGAAGAAACCATTTGAAGGGAAATTGTCTTGGTTTGTACTAGGACTGCATTGTCTGCGTTAAGAGTTCATGAATCTGTTGATTCAACAGATAGTTTGGTCAAGTAGGGAATATGCACAGTTTTCTACTTTGTTAAGCTAATATTATAGATTTGTCTACCGAGTGAAAAAAATGAGTATCCATCTTAAGCTCTGCTAATTGTAGATGCAGTTTTCGCCTTTTTGTCTTTATTCATTGGGACTGGTTTATGACTTGTTAGCACACTCAAGGCTGGGATTGGATGGTTTATTTTTTTGGTTCATGTGTTATGGGTAGGGAAAATTAACTCAGGCTGCAAAGCTTGATGACTTGTGTGGGCTATGTTACCAGGAATAATGAAGCTTAAGTTAATAAGCTGATCAAAGATTCGGCTCTTTGGAGTTGCACAAAAGTTGTTAGATTGTTGCGTCTAAAGTTGACAGTGGTCTGTGTTCAGTGGATTTATATTTACAATACAGAGTAGGGTTGTGGACTATGCTGGCTAACTTATCAATTTTTTTCTGCAGTATTACTGCGATCCAGTGTCACATCGTGTATTTCGCTCGAAGAAAGAGGTCCTATACTTTCTTGAAACGGGATTATCCCGGAAGAAAAGGAAGATGGAGAACGCTGATGCAAATAATGATGGGGGAACTCCAATGCTAATAAAGCGGTGAGCAGGAAACTTCTTTGCATTTCTCCCTTTTCATTTTGCTCATTGCTGCAAGGGGAATCTGGTCAACCGTCTGACAATCGCCTTTGTTTCTGGTCATTTGAACCTGTTTTTACAATCAGCAAGCAGATAGTTCTGGAGGCCAAAAACAGAAAAAAGCGAGCCGAGCGCCACCCTGCCGCCACCGAATTTCGACTGGAACAATTGCCCCGAGCAGGTACAATGGGTCCTCAAAGATGCTTCGACAATACATGGATTACTACATTAACAACAAGGGTGCCCGAATCGATCCGCAAAGATTGGGCTGCTGCATTGGAGTACCTTAAATACAAATCTAAAGCGTGATGTTCGCTGCAAAAAATTTTCAAGGCTTAAGGCCGAGGTCTTTTCTGTCGTTTGGGGCTGGGAAACTCTTGGTTTAAAGTAGTTTCTCAAACACTTCCTCTTTAACCTCATTGACAGTCTTGTATCTTAAGTTTAATAATTTTGTTCGTGTTGTCAAAGGATAGAATATCAAAGTGTTCTGTTAATGTACTTAAAGTTAAATTGCGTAGCTCTAGTAGCTGAACTCGGGGAAAGCACATCAGAAGTTTCAAATCTTCTTGTATTGCTTTCGGCTTAATGCAACAATTTCTCGATTGCTTATTTAAGTTCCTTAACCTCCAAATATCGTTCATATAAGTTACTCCGGCGGCTCGAATCACGGCAAACGGTGATATGGCACTCTTCTAGTGTAAAAATTGCCAGTATGCAACTTTCTAAAGAACATCGAGACAACTTTTCTGTCAATGTAATTCAAACGAATGAATTTTTGAATTTTTTTTTATTGTTTGGTCGGAAGAATTTGAAGTTAAGAACTTAAATATGATCGATCAAAATCATTCCATTGAGTAAGAGTGGTACTTAAGATTGGAAATTTAAAACGAAATTTTCTCGCTGAATGTGCGTGGATCTGCATGTTAACCAGAA